>JACEGR010008241.1:0-39315 GCA_014170235.1 Listronotus bonariensis
TTTAAAACTAGCTTTTTAGTTTTCGACCTTTTGTTTTGTTGGTTGAAATTATAACAAAGTTATAATTTGGTAGTGGACTGTATTTATTTCTGCTGTTTGGTACAATGTTGTATTTTCACTAAAGTTGGGTAAAACCCATAAAATGATATAAAGGTAGTGATTGAAAGCTAACCGCTTTGATGCTCTTCAAATGAGTTACGCAAAAGAACTGTTATAAAATACTGATTGAAAGCTAACCGCTTTTATGTTTAACTAATGAGTTACAAAAAGAAACTCTTCGTCTTACCGGCTTACCCACTTCTATATAAAAAAATACCGGAAGTACGTCATTCGAACAAATGTCAAAATGGCTGAAAAGAAGTGCAACCTGTTGCACAGCTGTATGTGTTTGTGGTTGCCTATCAGTAGGCATATTTAAATAATTTAAATTAAGAAATGAAGTTAAAGTATCCAACATACCGGCCCCCTTGAAAGGGTTAACTTTCAAAATTAAAATATAATGAAATTATATTTAACATGAAATAAGTTGAGAAGTGTATTTAAATAAATGCAAAACCTATTAGATAGGATAAAATCATATTAATATTCTATCATAACCTTAAGCTAATGTTACATACATGAATGCAAGAACAAAATAAATATTCTTAAATCTAATAAACAATGAACTTAAGACTAATACAAGATGTAATGAATAATCAAATTGACATAAGTCAATTAACGAGTTGTCTAAAATCGCTTTAGACATCTTTAAGTATTAATTGGTAACGCGCACACTCTTGTTACCGGACGTTTCACTATACCACTATTTGTTTTTATCTCGACAACGCGAACTATATCGTCACTGCCCGGGTATACTTTAGTTATACGACCCATTTTCCAACATAACGGGGCTGAATTTTCTTCTTTTAATAAAACTAAAGTCCCTACTGCTAAATTAGGAAAGTCTTTATTCCATTTAGCGCGCTCTTGTAAGGTGGTCAAATACTGTTTTGACCAGCGTTGCCAGAAATGTTGTACTTGCTGCTGAAGGCGTTTAAAATGATTTAGACGGTTTTCAGGTATTGCTTTCACATCATTTTGAGGCAAAGCTAGTAATGGCTCACCAATAAGAAAGTGCGCAGGCGTTAAAACACAAAGATCATTGGGATCACTTGAAAGTGGCAATAAGGGTCTGGAGTTTAAGACTGCCTCGATCTGGGTAAATACAGTTAATAATGCCTCATAAGTTAAATGAGAATTACCAACTATTCGCTTAAGGTGATATTTAGCAGACTTTACGCATGCCTCCCATAGGCCTCCAAAATTAGGTCCATATGGTGGTGAGAAGTGCCAAGTAATGCTATGGGCTAATAAAAATTCTGTGAAAACTGATTCTTTTTAATTCGAGTAAGAACTAATTTAATTTCTTTTTCTGCACCAACCAGGTTGGTACCATTGTCTGAGTACATGTGCGAAGGAATGCCTCTTCTTGAGACAAATCTCTTTAAACAATTTAAAAAACATTCTGAGGATAGGTCTCCAGCTACCTCCAAATGAGCAGCCTTGGTAGTAAAACATACAAAAATGCATAAATAGCATTTAACAAATGTTCTGTTTTTTGACTTTCCGTCCTTGACCATAAAAGGTCCTGCATAATCTACACCAGTAATAAGAAATGGGCGTTGTTCTGTTACACGTGACCTTGGAAGATCACCCATTTGGTACGAAGAAGACATCGGATTAACCTTGAAACATGTTACGCATTTTCGAAGAATTTTTTGGACAGTGCTTTTGCCATTAATAGGCCAGAATTTTAGTCGAACTGAGGACAAAGTAGCTTGTGCACCTGCATGCAAGTGTCTGAAATGTTCATAAAGAATAATAAGTTTGGTAAAATGTGCTTGGCTAGGTAAAAGTATAGGATGTTTCCTATCATAAGGAAAATCGGAATGTTTTAATCGACCACCGACACGAATTAAACCGTCAGGGTCCAAAAATGGATTTAAACGTATGATCTGACTTTTGGATGAGATTGAGTTTGAAGTTTTAAGAGATTCTATTTCGTTCGGAAAATAATGCGACTGCACTATTCTGCAAAGTGCAATTAAAGCTTTGCTTATTTCGATATTTGTGAGGGATCCTAAAAGTCTGGAATCGATATTTTTGTTTGAGAATTTTTTAGCAAGATCGTAGGCAATATGCCATAATTCTTAACAATTTAGAAAACGAAAATAATTTTCTAAATGAAATGTCAGGTAACAAGAGTGGCGCGTTACCAATTAATACTTAAAGATGTCTAAAGCGATTTTAGACAACTCGTTAATTGACTTATGTCAATTTGATTATTCATTACATTTTTGTATTAGTCTTACTAAGTTCATTGTTTATTAGATTTAAGAATATTTATTTTGTTCTGCTTGCATTCATGTATGTAACATTAGCTTAAAGTTATGATAGAATATTAATATGATTTTATCCTATCTAATAGGTTTGCATTTATTTAAATACACTTCTCAGCATTTCATGGTAAATATAATTTCATTATATTTTGGTACGATAGTTAACCCTTTCAAGAGGCCGGTATGTTGGATACTTTAACTTCATTTCTTAATTTAAATTATTTAAATATGCCTACTGATAGGCAACCACAAACACATACAGCTGTGCAGGTTGCACTCTTGCACCTACAGCCATTTGACATTTGTTCGGACGGCGTACTTCCGGTATTTTTTTACATGAAGTGGGTAAGCCGGTAAGACGAAGAGTTTTTTTTGTAACTCATTAGTTAAACATAAAAGCGGTTAGCTTTCAATCAATATTTTATAACAGTTCTTTTTGCGTAACTCATTTGAAGAGCATCAAAGCGGTTAGCTTTCAATCACTACCTTTATATATCATTTTATGGGTTTTACCCAACTTTGTTGAAAATACAACATTGTACCAAACGAAATAAATGCAGTCCACTACCAAATTATAACTTTGTTATAATTTCAACCAACAAAACAAAAGGTCGAGAAACTAAAGCTAGTTTTAAACCCGACACCGACCTTAAAATTTTTACCAACAAAATCTACTAGAGAATTCCCAACCCTAAACTTTTCGGTTTCCAAATCGGGTTTAATCCCATATCTGTGATCAAACCTATCTTCATTGTCCTTTATTGAAGCATCGATATAATATCTTACCAACGGATCAAAATTTTCTAGATATTCTTTATAACCCGGACCTCTTGTTAAATTTAATGTTTGTTCTCTAATTTCTTGAATGGAAGGTTCTTGAACTGTAGGTTCAATTGTGGTGTCACTGCTTGGTGTTTCCTCAAAATTAAATACTTCATCATCTTGCATAAAGCTTGGTAGTTGTGAAGGAAGATATTTTTCATAAATATTTGATTTTCTGGGTGCTACTTTAGGAGTGGAAAATGAAAAAGTTTTCTTCTGAGGGGAGTGTGAAGAATGGTGTTCTTGCTTAACTATGGGTTCAGTTTTAATGGTCTTAATCAAATCATGCAAGGGTTCAGTAATTGGTTTAAGTTCTCTTTCCATACGAGTTTGTCTTTGAGATATATCTGATTTTAAAGCATTGTATTTTTGTTTTAAAATCCTTCTAGTTTTTACTAATTCTTTAGCAATTTTTTCATCCATCTTAACAAAATAAAGTTATATTTTATACTAAGAAAATAATATGTCAGTATATAGTTATATACTATAAATAAAATTATCAAATCCTTTTCTGTACCGTCCATCGCTAAGTGAACAATCTTTGTCAATCACAACAAAGTCGTAATTTTTTTGCCAACAGGTGGAACATAATTCTTTAAATTGTTGAAATGTCATATCATTATTTACATGATCATCATATATATGCTTCAAATTTGTAGAATCTTGTTGAAAAATTATTAACAAGTTAGCATTATCTCTTATTAGTTGTTTAGGAATAGAGGAATAAGTTTGACATAAGTAGAAACAGTCCGTGCTTTTATGTCGACCAAAAGAAAAATAATCCCTCATTACATTTTGTTCACAACAAACAATATCATCGAATATTATAAGGGAGTTTGGTTTTATGTTATTTGGTTCCAAAATATCTTCACCATTGGAAGATTCAAAATAAGATATTTCTTTAATTGGTTTAAAGATATTTCTTAAAAATTCATATTTTGATTGGTATAAGGATTTCGAATAAACATATATATTTTCGAATCTTAATCCATTAATATCCGTAATTAAAGAAATCATTACATTTGTTTTGCCACATCCCGAAGGCCCAACTATTAAGCAACGTTTGCAACTGCCACCAAATAACTTTCCATGCTTTCGATATTCATTTTTGTTAAATTCAAAACTTTTAATAGGTAGTGACACATTTTGCTTTTTAAACTTCATTCTTTGAACTTTACTATTTAAATAAGAACATATTTAATTATGGCTCATTATATATAATGGTTACACGAAGTACTTCAAACATTTATCGAAAGAAAGTTGACGGTAGAGGTTTTGTAAATAAAGTAATAAATAAGTTGCCGATAGAACTTCATATTCCGTCTTATAACTTTTGTGGTCCAGGTACAAAGTTAAACAAAAGACTTGCTCGAGGGGATAAGGGAATAAATCCATTAGACGAAGCCTGCAAAGAGCACGATATTGCATATTCTAATTTTTCTGATTTAAAAAATAGGCACGAAGCTGACAAGGTTCTGGCCAAAAAGGCATTTAATAGATTCAAGGCTTCTGATTCCACTGTAGGTGAAAAGTTATCATCACTAGCAGTAAGCGGAATTATGGCGGCAAAAACTAAATTAGGTATGGGAATACGTAAATACGTAGAAACTAAGACAAAAGAAGAGAGGGGGTCAAATTTCATTTACCAATGCTGTTAAAAAAGCACGAAAGGCGCTTATTGGGAAAAAAATTTGATAATTTAAAAGAAGCTGCAAAGGTTGCCTTGTTATCAATAAAGAAACCAAAATTCAAGGTCAATGAACCCAGACAAAGAATCATTCCAATACCGAAAACTGGAGGGCTTCTCCCCTTAATACCAATATTTGCTGGATTATCTGCTTTAGGTACTTTAGCTGGAGCTTCCGCTGGAATTGCTAGTGCGGTAAATAAGGCTAAAAATGCACAAAAGCAGTTAGAAGAACAAACAAGACATAATAAAGTAATGGAAAAAGTTTCGCTGGGAAGAGGGCTCTATCTTCAACCATATAAAAAGGGATGTGGTTTATATCTGAAACCGTATTCTAAAAACTGCTAAGAATGCTACCTAGTCGACCTCTGACAAATATAGATTTATTAAAATATATCAAATTGCTAAAAATACCACATTTTAGGGGAGTTTTTATGAGAGATAACTTACCGAAAAAAATTAGAAAACATGAAACTGGAATTGTTAATTTAGATAAAATTGAAGGAAAGGGCACTCATTGGGTTGCATATATAAAAAATAACAAAGATATAAATTACTTTGACAGTTTCGGTAACTTAAGACCTCCTAACGAACTTATATCTTATTTTCATAGCGATGGTAGCAGAAACAATGTGAAATACAATTATGATAAGGTTCAATCCTTTAATTCATTTAAATGTGGTCATTTAAGTTTAAAATTCCTTTATAATACAGTGTAAAGGAAAAAATCTCTTATTCTTATAATGTCATTTACTATTACTCTTTCGGGGAATTCTGCCATTTTAAAGTCTGAATTCCATCCTCCAATATACAGGGTGTTAATTAAGTATGTACCATAAATTTAACAGACGATTCTTTAGGTAATTTTAAGACGAAATGTTCATATAAACATGGGTCCGCAAATCCTTCGTTCTCAAGATACAGGGTTTTAAAATAAAAATAAAAAAAGGTTTTTCGTAAATATCTCAAAATATCCTTTATCTAATTTTGTTGTAATTTGGCAATGGTATTTATAGCATTAAGGAGCTAATTTAGCCCGTGCTTGATTCAATTTATTAAGTCCAGTGGCGTCTCGAGCGGGATTTGAACGAATATTTTTGACTTAAAAATGTACGCCACTGACTTTTGTGCAATTTTTATCATTTTTTTGGATTAAGCAAATAGAAATACAACTTTTTGGTCTCTTAATGTTTTTTCGTATCTGGCTTAGTTTTTGAGAAAACAAAAACAAAATTCAGTTCTTTAATTGTGTAAAGAAAACTTTTTATATCTGACGTGTATAGATATATATTACACGCTCTTAAAGCAGACATATATTTATCATACATCATATCACTTGAGGAATAAATGTAAAAAGATTCAACATCTTCTCGTGTTGATTCCTCATAAATAAATAATAAATTACTAAAGTAATATGCCAAATCCTCGACAGCCGAAATTAAATTATCTGCTGGTTTCTCAATCATGTTCATTACTCGAATGACTAACAATAGTACAGAAATTTTAAACACATTAAATTTAAAGAAGTAGGGGAATTAAAAAATAAAATGTTTTTAAATGAAGAGTGGCGGGGCAATGTGATCTAAGTGCCAAAAATGCTAAAATTGTTTTTTTTCTCGCAATGTGTTCTATATACCATCGCCCTTAGCCTGCTATATAATCTAAGTGCCATTTTCTGCTCCATTCGATTAAAAACCTGTAGACAAGGTAGCGCTCCCTGTATGTACACCCACACTTTTTCAATCAAAGTGATCTAAGTGCCAAAGTTCTGTTTCACTCGTTAGTCGCCAGTCAGTTTCCCGTCAAAACGCACAGAGACGTCACCCGTTCAACTTTTGTTAAGTTAGAGGATTTCCGTCCAGGAAAATGAGTGAAAAAGCATTTTCTCGGGATGAAACGTCAAAGAAGAAACGTAATAGGAGAGTGCAAAGTGAAGCGCGAGTTAGTGGAAAATCGTATCAAACAGATAAAAGGAAAAAATCAATTCGTGCAAGGTGCAAACCCAAAAATGAGATTAGTATAATGTTTTTTGTTGTGGCTAGATGTACGTTAGCTACTATGATTTGAACAATTACGGGCACGGTAAGTAATGCGTTTATTATTATTTTTTTATTCTTAACGTATTTAAGTTTTAAGTGTTAACCCGTGAGACAAGGTTGTTTATAATAAATAATATTTTTGTTAAAGTTTGTTTTGGCTATCGACAGTGTAAAGGGTGTTAGTTTTGTGTCGCGGGTCGCGCTGATTGCAGGTTTTTTGTTTGGTCCAGTATACACTTCTTATTTTATTATTAAAGATAATACCTTTTTTAGATCAATACTTGAATGTTTTTGTTTTATTTGTTCTAGTTGGAGTGCAAATGTAAATACGATTGCAAAGATGTGACTGGAATGAAGATGCAGCTCCACGAATTGTATTATGCATTGAACTTCACTGAGCAGAGCAGTTACCTGATGGGACTGATGCAGCTACTTCCTGTAAATCGACGTCGACACGGTACCTACGATGACCCTTCAGTAAGCCGACGACAATGCTCTGTAAGTTATACCATACCTGATGGTAATGGGAATTTTAAAAGAATATGCAAAAAGACATTCATGGAAATTTTCGCTATAAGTCCTCAAAGGATCACCACTCTTGTTAAGAAGAAGAAACTTGGAGAATCTGTTTATAAAGAAAAGCGCGGAGGTTTAAAAACTTACAAATTCACTGTCAATGATCGTCGTTTGGTAAAAGAACATATTGATAGCTTTCCCAGAGATGTTGGCCACTACAATCGGCATAGGTCAGAGAAAGAGTATTTGAGCGGTGATCTCAATGTTAACAGGCTTTTTAAAGCATTCAAAGAAAAGTATCCTAACACTGAAATTTCAAGCAAGTTCTACCGTAGTGTATTTTTAAAGGATTTTCCAAACCTATCCTTCCGTCGCCCACGGGTAGATACTTGCAAAACCTGTGATCGATTGAACATAGCAACCAAAAGTTTATTAAACCGTACACCTAAGGAAAAAGCAACACTAGAACTTGAGTTACATCACCGCCAAGTTGACTCTGTTTTCGCAGCAATAAAAAACGACTTTATTACAAGCAGTTTGCCAGGAAGTAAAATTTGCACAGTAACCATGGATTTACAAAAAGTGTTCGCCATACCCAAATTAACTCACAGTAACATGTACTACTGCCGTCAATTATCAGCTTACAACTTTGGGATCCATGTGGCTGATGTAGATGATGGATTGATGTGTGTTTGGCATGAGGGACAGTCGGGAAGAGGAGGCAACCAAATAGCGTCTTGCCTTTTGCAAGTACTGAACTGCGGGCTACTCAACACATACAAAAACAATCTGTGCGTTTGAAGTGACAATTGTGCGGGCCAGTTAAAGAACAAGATGCTTTTGTTCTTATACGTCTTTCTTGTCTGTCATGGAATTTTCGATGTAGTTGACCACAAGTTTCTTATATCCGGACACTCATTCTCAGCGTCTGATCGGGATTTTGCGCTTATTGAAAAGAGATCGAAACGATCTAAGTTGTACAACATGCAAGATGTGATCAATGCTATAGTCACTGCGAGGCCGTCCCATCCTTTTAAAGTGCTCAATATGGGGGACGAGAAAACGTTTTTTGACTTTGATGCTGCCTCTTCCACGTTGTTAGACACATCTAAACTCGGAATATCAAAGGCTTCTTGGCTTCGAGTTTCCAAAGATGAGCCCGGGTTCGTTTTGTATAAAAGAAGTTACAGTGATATTGCACCTTGGGAAAAATGTCGGGTACTGAAACCAGGTATTACTATCGGCTAGCATCAAGAATGCCACTTTGACTTCTCTACCAACTACCATACCACTAAGTGCGGCTAAAAAGAAGGACCTCACTACAATGTTAGATTTTCTTGATGATCGTAATAGGGAATACTATTCAAACATTTTAGAAAACTGAGGTTAGAACACTTGGTTTCTTTATTGGTACGTAGGTTGTTTTTTTCTTTTCCTAGCTCTTAGATTACTTTGCGTTTTTTGTAAAACAATAGAATTGAACATGTTTTGGTAATAAAAATTATTTATTATTTTCTTTTCGAGTTTTTATAATTTCAATGAAAATATACAAAACAGTTTTTTGCTTCTCCTAAAAATTTGATTTTTGGCACTTAGATCACATTGCACCGCCACTTTTCAAATATGTATTTATTTTTACATACAACTTTTTACAAATTCATTACAGGCATATGTTTCTATATCCTCAATTAAACATTCAGGATAGAAATTGATTAACTCTAACACAGTACATATATTTAAACTGTTGGAATTCTCCATTGGTGATAGAATATCGTAGACATTTTTGATTAAGTCTCCATTCCTAAGAGCACTGCTACTAATAAGGACATTATAATATCTTGCGAATTCCTGCGCCTTGAGCAAATCATATCGATACTTTATTAAATTTATCAAATTAATAAGTTCGTTTATGGTGTCACCAGCTAAGAAAATTTCATTTCCATCTTGAGAAATTTTTATTTCTACATTTCTACAGTCACCAATAAACACAAAATCAATTCAAGGTTTTTCGAATACAAAAACTCAACATAATGCCTTGATTATTTAGGAAAGAAATCCATTGGTCTCCTGTAAATAGTACATTTTGATTATACTTAAATCCTCCAATTTTGATTGTTGGGGAGTATTTTCTCTCTAGGGAATATCCAACGCTGGCCCATTTTGATTTGTTTAAATAGTATACAGTCTCATTAATAAGGTTACCATTTCTTTTTTGGTAAACAATTCAGGTTGTTGAGAGCTTAATGTGTTCATTTTGCAAAGTTTTAAACTGTAATGTAGGATGAAACTGAGTTTCCTATATAAATAACAAATAGGAAAAGAGAGGGGGAGGAGTGGGGGGATAAGTAAAGGTCTTATAAGATTTCTTTCCAGAAGCGGCTATAATCATCTACTAAAACATGTGGAGGTAGTATTAATATTTTCTGTACAAAATAATGAAACTGTCATGTATCAAGTCGATTTACGGTAACGAAGAAATACTGTTTCAAGTGAAAAGTGACATTTTTGACTCAAGACAAAATACGCTTATTCATGCTGACAAAAACATATACGAAGAAGAAGAATCTAGTGATTCAGACGAAAGTGGAATCGATGATTCAGAAGACGTCACTTGTGGACAAAGTGCTTCAATCAAAATAAAAAGTATTAAAGCTTCCATAGCTATAAAACCAAACTATTTAAATCGTACAGTGTGTGTAACCCAGTCCTATATTGCTGTGGAATCTTTGCAAAAGGAATTTACCCCTTGTGTTACAAGTGTTATTTTTTGCATGCAAACAATTCGAGCCAGGGAAGTTACAAACACGTAAATACACATTTTCAAAGAAGTTATAATTGTTGTACTAAGGACTTGTCTTGTAGGTACTTTATGTGAAACTTCGCTTTGTCAAGTAGCAGAGGTTAGTGTGTGTATTGCTTGCAACAACTCAGTTATTTTAAGTATAGAGAATCATTTATTAAATAAAAATATTTTTAACTAAATCTGTAAAATATGGATACGCAAGTAGAAATATTTATAAATTCTGTACCCGAGTCACTTACTTTAAAAAAAGGTTAATGTGTAAGATTTGTAGAATAAAAAAGGTGTTTCCATGTAGTCATAAAAAGTACTGTTTCGAATGTATAAGAAACCATGCTATAACACAATGTCTGAAGTGTAAACAAGTTTTAAATAAAAAGTTATTTCCATAAAATTGCCTGTTTTTAATACCTGAATAACCTTATTTATAACATTTTTTACTGTAAACTATTTTTTGGGTTTTTTTTATCTTTTGTGACATCTCACGAAGGCTTATGCCTAAATACCAAAGTACCGTGAGTGCCGGGTTATTGGATGTTTAACTCATTTTTTACACTGTTCCGTCAACGTTATCCAAGCAATGAAACATACAGTTTTGTATTTTAAAGCACCTTTTAGACAACGCGGTAGTGCCACCACGGACGTTATTTTTTAAAATAACTACTACCTAGAATTGGCAGAATACTACACAGAGGCTTTGCCATTACCATCTGTGAGGTGACGAGCTATTAAAAATCCGTGGAAGGAACCGAGATTCGAACCCGGATCGCTGCGGTAAGAGACTAATTCGTTAGCCTCTACACCATGCTCGCCACCCTGTATATTTTATTTTATTTAGTAAGTACTAATAAAAATTATTTTTTAACTTGTGTACGAACGTCGTAGTACCGAATGAAAGAGTCAGCGCCGATAGGTGCCGGTGGCAGGAGGACTGAGTCATTTTTTCAATTCGACATCAGCACGATGTGCAGTTGAACGACCGGACGTCGTTGAATAGCTTCTTTGTTCCGAATTATACTGTTTTCTATTATTATAGTGGATTATTAATATAGTTTGTTGTTTCAATAGTTATTTTATTAAACCATTGTTATAGTGCAGCGTCGGGATTCATTTACGTTTACCGAAGACTGGTGTTTAATGTGTTTTTTGTTGTGTAAATAAACTATTAGTCATAGCGTTGTGTAATCTATTTGTTTAGTAAAAATGGGGAAAAGTAAGAGACAAAGAAGTAGTTCTAGTGACTCTACGAGTTCAAGTTCGGACTCATCTAGTTCGAGCAGTGATTGTACAGGGCGTTACAAAAGGCCAAGTAAAAAGTCAAAGAAAAATAGGTATTCTAATGATTATTCCCAGAAGAAAAAGTTTGGATATACTGGTAAGAGTGGAAGAGTTAAATCTGTAGTTGTCCAAGTGAATGAGCCTCAAAGTTTAACCCCTCCTTTTGTTGATAGACAATCGCAATCTAGATGATCTAATAATAGCCAACGTAGATCCCAAAATAATTTTGACCACATTGAGCAGGCTATAGATATTACAAGTGTATCACAAAATAGTAGCTCAAACATTCAACTAGAAAGTGACTCGCAGAGGCGAATCAAACATCTTGAGGATCTTGTAAACGAATTACTTGATAACGGAGTAAATCAGAGCCAAAACAAAGTTACTATTCACCCAAACTGTATACCAGAGTTTAATCCTAGCGTGGGCACTCTGAGTTGCGGCAAATGGCTAGATAAAATAGACCAGCTTGGAGAAATAAATAAATGGGATGAAAACTTGAAAATTTTCCACATGCAAACGCGTCTTCAAGGTCTAGCTAGAAATTGGTATAAGGGATTGGACACCTACAAATTTACCTGGCCAGAGTGGAAATGTATGCTGATTTCGGCATTTCCAGACCATCAAGATTACCCTAGTATTTTAAGAAAGATGATAGATCGTAGAAAGCGTTTTGATGAGTCATGGTCAGAATATTATTTTGGAAAAATGCAGCTTCTTAGACAGTGCGAAGTATCAGGAAAAAATGCGGTTGCAATGATCATCGATGGAATCCCTGATAACACAATACAATCTGGGGCCAAGGTAGGAAGATATACAACACCTGAAGATCTGTTTCGTGAGTATCTTTCATCTTTGCCTTTTGCACCTGTTCCACTGAAACAACGCACAGAAGTACCCAGGAAACAAGAAAAACATTTCGAAAATATACAGAAGCATGGTCCAAAGCAAAATTTTAAGCACAAACGATGTTTCAATTGTAGAGAATATGGGCACATGTATTTTAACTGTCCAAAACCAAAAAAGAATGCACAATCTGTAAGCAGATAGGGCACTTGAGTGAAAATTGCCGCAAAAGTAAATCCAGCACTTCTCAGAAAATGTTAGTTTGTGAAACAAATGGAAAATCTAAATCTGATGGTTATTACGTGAATTGTGAAATAAATGGAAAAACTTTACCTGGTTTTATAGATTCTGGATGCGAAGGAGTGCTTATAAGAAAGACTGATGCCAAAAATGTTGACTTAGAGTGGTCAGCATCTGATGTACATTTAAACGGCTATGGTGGTGCTATAACAAAAGTTATAGGCGTGACCAAAACTTATCTTAGAGTAGATTTGTTTGAGGCAGAGGTTTCAATTTTTATAGTGCCTGATAACGTTCAAAATATACCAGTTTTAATTGGTAGAGAAATTTTGAATAAAAATAATGCAATCACAGTGGTTAAGAATGGAAATGTAAGGCTTTTCGACAGTGATCTCTCCGACCTACCAAAAATCGACGAGCTGCCGCCTAAAAAGATCGTACTTATGGCTGATGTTTTGACAGAGATACCGCCAAACAACATTGGGTATGTTAGTTGCACATTGCGCGGTAGCTACGATGGAGATCTTTTTGTGGATCTTAGCCAACGTTTTGAGAAAAACCGAGAACATGTGGTTTCTAGATGCTTGCTATCATCTAGCATGGCAAAAATTCCTGTTCTTAACATATCTAATAGTTCGATCCGATTCAAGCCCAACCAAGTGGTTGCAAGAGGTGTCCCTTGTGTTGCTGAATTAAAAAAGGTAGGAGTTTGTCTTAAAGTTGATATTCGTAATTTATCGAAATTTACTATAAATGACTTAGCTAGTTGTGTATCAAATAATTTATCGAGTTCTGAGTTAAATAATCTTTTATTGCTGCTTAATAAATATCGTGACTGTTTTGCGGAAAATATGAATAAATTAGGACATATTAAAGATGCTGAAATGGAAATTCGTTTAAATGACAATACGCCAGTAACTTATAGACCATATAGACTTTCAATACATGAGAGAGAAAATGTCCGTAAAATAATTAACAACTTACTTTCGGCAAATATTATACAAGAATCTAAATCGCCATATTCGAGTCCAATTGTTCTTGTCAAGAAAAAGAATGGTGAAACGCGCATGTGCGTAGACTATCGCTCCCTCAACGCTAAATCTGTAAAAGATTGTTACCCATTGCCAAGGGTGGATGAGCATCTGGAAGTACTTAAAGGGTGCAAGTATTTCACAACTCTGGATATGGCTAGCGGCTATCATCAAATCCCTATGGCGGAAAACTCCAGGGAAAAGACAGCTTTCGTAACACCAGATGGTCAGTACGAGTATCTCAGGATGCCATTTGGGTTGGTCAACGCTCCAGCAGTATTTCAACGAACCATTAACCAGATCTTAGGTTCCATGAGGTTCTCCACGGCTTTGGCGTATATGGATGATATTTTGGTACCGTCTTCAAGTATTTCTTCGGGTTTGTTGGCTCTTGGAGATGTGCTTGAAACATTTAGAAGTTCGGGAGTTACCCTTCGACTCTCAAAATGTTGTTTCTTCAAAGATAAAATTTCATATTTGGGACATGAAATTAGCGCTCATGAAGTACGACCTGGTACTGATAAAATTTCTGCAGTAGAAAAATTTCCCGTCCCTCAGAATGTACACCAGATACGACAATTTGTGGGCTTATGTAGTTATTTTAGAAAGTATGTGAAGAACTTTGCACAGATTGCTCGTCCGCTAACTTCACTCACTAAAAGGATGTTGCTTTTAGTTGGGGAAAATCCGAGGAAGGTGCCTTTGATAAACTTAGAGAAGTTTTAATCAAAAGACCTATCCTTGCGATTTATGATCCTAAGCTAGAGACAGAGGTCCACACCGATGCTTCGAAAGTCGGACTCGGTGGAATTTTATTACAAAAGCAAGACGATGACAAGTTTAAGCCAGTACTTTATTTTAGTCGCCAAACATCAAAAGAGGAGCAAAAGTACCACTCCTACGAACTGGAGACTTTAGCTGTAGTTTGCTCATTACAGAGGTTTCGAGTGTATCTACTTGGGATATCGTTTAAAGTTGTAACAGATTGTAATGCTCTAAAAACAGCAATGTCTAAAAGGGACCTAATTCCAAGAATTGCAAGATGGTGGCTTTCGGTGCAAGAATTTAAATTTACATTGGAATACAGACAAGGAACAAAAATGGCTCATGTAGATGCTTTAAGTCGTAATCCACCTGTTTCAGACAAGCCTGATAGAACACAACCAGATATCGATATTTTGCAAGTTGACATTACACAAGAAGACTGGATTTTGTCCACTCAAACTAAAGATAAGCAGTGCCAAGAATTGATGGAAATTTTATTGAAAAGTCCAACATTAGACGACGAAAAACAAGTTCATCACGATTATGCTCTTAAAAATGGCAGGTTGTACCGAAAAACTTCAGATGGTTTAAGATGGTATATACCAAAAGCAAGTCGACGTGTTGTGACTATGTTTCATCACGACAATATGGGTCACTTTGCCGTTCAAAAGACTTTGGAAAATATTAGCAGAAAATATTGGTTCCCGAGAATGCGGAAATATGTTACCAGATACATCTCTGCATGTTTAGCATGTGCTTATAACAAAGCACCGACGGGAAAACAAGAAGGACTTCTGCACAGTATTGAGAAAGTTCCAACTCCTATGCACACAATTCACATTGATCATTTAGGTCCTTTTGTGAAGAGCACCAAAAATAATTTGTATTTGATTGTGGCAGTAGATGCTTTTACGAAGTTTCTACAAGCCAAGCCAGTGTCAAGTACAAAAGTGAAACCGGTACTGGATTTTCTTGAAAGCATTTTTTTAATGTTTGGGACTCCTAGACGAATTATTTGCGACAAGGGAGCATGTTTTACAAGTAACTCTTTTGCTACATTCACCAAAGATCTAGGAATCAAAGTGGTTTTTAACGCAACCGCTACACCTCGTGCTAACGGGCAAGTGGAGAGATACAACAGTGTTTTATTAAGAGCCATTTCGACTTCTTCAGAGGAGGAAAGGAAATGGGATGCTTCGATAAGTTCAATTATCTTTGGAATTAATTCTACAGTGAATTGTTCCACTGGGAAGAGTCCGTTTGAGCTGCTTTTTGGTTACAAACCGAGGGCATTAAGTGATTCATTTCTGAGTATAGCTGTTACAGAGGACGCTGTTGGAAATGATTTAACTCAATTAAGGCAAGGGGCCGCAACAAAAATCCAAGAGGCTCAAATTAAGCAGAAGACTTATTTTGATGCTAAACGAAAGGAAAGCAAGAAATATAAAATAGGGGACCAAGTTGTTCTAAAGAGGAATAACTTTGCCAACGATGGCAAGAGCAAAAAGTTGCTTCCAAAGTTTACTGGTCCTTATATTATTAAAAAGGTTCTAGATCATGATCGATACGTTGTAGAAGACCTTCCTGGGTCTAGTCGTGCACGCAAGAAATATGAAGGAGTCTGTTCAGCTGACCATATGAAATTGTTCACTCCTGCGTTAGAAAGCAGTAATAGTGAAACAGAGTTGGACTCAGATGGAGTCTTAGATAAAAATGCTGCTGCTCAGTGAGAAAAATCTCTTGAGTCAGTGTTATTAAATTGTTAAATGATATTGAAAGAAACCTTATAGTAGTGTTAATTAGATTAAACTAATGTTGTTTTGTGTTTTCTGTTTCAGGACTCCATAGCTAGTTGTTATTTTTCCAGGGACGGAAAAAGGGTAGCATGGCCGACTGTAACGAACGTCCCTCGTAGTACCGAATGAAAGAGTCAGCGCCGATAGGTGCCGGTGGCGGGAGGACTGAGTCATTTTTTCAATTCGACATCAGCACGATGTGCAGTTGAACGACCGGACGTCGTTGAATAGCTTCTTTGTTCCGAATTATACTGTTTTCTATTATTATAGTGGATTCTTAATATAGTTTGTTGTTTCAATAGTTATTTTATTAAACCATTGTTATACTTGTGTTTTATTATTACTAAAAAATATATTTACAGGATAAAATTAAATTACGTCTGACATCACTGTAAAACTAGTTCATTAATATACAATATCCCTCGGGCGGTTGAAAACCACTTTCACCGTCTGGCATCTTTAGTTGTACATTTTCTATAGCGTCAAATAATTTACCAAAATATAGTATTTTAGTGTAAAACCTTAGACGGTCTAAATAATAATTTGATTTTCGGGCTTGTTTGTATGCATATAACCAAACAAACATGTTGTATGTTTTGTTTTCTTTTAAATTAAAAGTGACGCGCTTTTGTGGTATTTTAAAGTTATTTATCTATGGATGATTTACTAACTTTGTTAAGTAATTGATTTTTAGGAGAAATAAGGTAAGTTTTTATTGTTTTTGGTATATTTTTTTACTGAAGCTGTGTTCTCTATTTTTATGTAAATAATTTTTTAACAGAAAAGAATCTGTTTTTTCCTAATTTTTTTGTCAAGAAATTTACAGATTTATGCACTAAGAGAGTTAAATTTTAATACAATGTAATGCATGAAATAATAATTTGATTTTCGGGCTTGTTTGTACGCATATAGCCAAACAAACATGTTGTATGTTTTGTTTTCTTTTAAATTAAAAGTGACGCGCTTTTGTGGTATTTTAAAGTTATTTATCTATGGATGATTTACTAACTTTGTTAAGTAATTTTTGGAGAAATAAGGTAAGTTTTTATTGTTTTTGGTATATTTTTTTGCTAAAGCATTTTTTCTTGGCAAATAATTTGCGGTGTACTTTTTTTAAAAATAAAGTAACCACGTGCGGACAGCAGCTCTTCGTCGGTAGGCACTATGGGAGTGTGTAAGGAGTGCTGTACACATATATTTAGGGCGCCACTCAGTTAAAAAAATGTTCATAGTCTCTATAACTGAGAATTAAGAGAGCTAGGTTTATTTAGTTGTATAAAGAAATAAAAGACTGAGATAAGCTCTACAAATCATATAATAAAGAATTTTTCCTTTTTTGTGAAATTTATTTACAATGCTTAGAAAAAATCTAAGTAAGAGTGTTAGATAAAATAAGAAATTAATATATACACAATTGGCAAACTGCCATAATATTTCAAGAATACCAAACGTTTATTTCTTATTCTATAAAATTATTTAGTTATTATTCCTAATACACTAGAAAAATTGTGCAGAAAAAGGTTTTAGCTTATCAAACAAAAGAAAATAATATTCAATTTTTCAATTTCTATAGAGAGAAACAATACCAAAGAATGTAGGTATTACCAAAAAAAAAACCTGGCCTGTTGTGCTGATTCCAGGGGTGTTTTGTATTTGGCTTATGTTTGGATGCTTATTTCCGATGGATTAGGTAAATTGGTAAAACCATAAATCAAGCTACATTGACTGGATGGTGAAATGTACCCCAGGAATGTACCCCAAAAAAAACCCTGCAAAGAATTTTTGCAAAAATTACCCCTATGTTTTTAGAAAATTTTGAGTTAATTCCTTACCTCTATCAGAGGGTTCACAAACACAAAATTAATACATTTTTGTACAAAAAAATTAGATTTAGGTTTAAAGATAGCTTAAAAACACTTGTGACCAGCAGCAAACAGTCAAGGTAGAGAGGCTGCCGAAGGCAGTTTTCCGTCTTGTCGTTCAAAGTTTAGTAGGCTTTTGCCAAAGTTGCCGAAAAACGAGACACACCAGGAATTTTTGTTACTATAAGTAGAATAAAAATTAAATAAAGTAAAGAAAAAGGACGATATTGCAACAGTGTGTTACGCGGTAGCACGATCTACCGAGACTGCAGTACTCCTGCATCCCACAATTTAAATTATTAAAAATTAAAGGGCCAAAATGTTGTCATTTTAGGCGAATGCGCCAGTTTGTTAATAAAATTGTTATTATAATTAAATCGAAAGCATCATTTAAAAATAAAAATGCTACAAATTCACTAAGATAGGCACACAAATTTTAATACTGTACAATGTAATGCATGAAAATCGTATTTTATCATTAAAAAGATAAAATGTGTGATTTATAAATAAAATATATATTTTTTGACTCCAATTTTATTCAACGAAAGAAGCGATACAAAGTAGGTTTAAAACCTGTATATTTAAACATAAAAGTACATAAAAGTACATTTTTAAGCATAAAAACACTTAGTGTTTTTATGCTTTCTCATAAGTCTATCTTGTTTTACCATATGTTCAAAATTCAATCTTATTGACCCCTCTCGCTGATTTAACACTTCGATGATTTCACTACAAGTCCTCAATTGGGCCGCCAACTTCTCTTTTCTTTCCAGAAGTTGATTTCGTTGCTGGTTAATTTCTTGAATGGCTATGTCTCGCTCAATGGCCAATATTGCCTCTTGGTTCATTTGGTCGAAGGGAGAATCGTCTTCTGAGTCCATGTGAACATCGTTTAAAATGAATTCTTCTTGGTTTGGGACAGCCTCTAGGTCACCAATATCTTTAGCCTCTTAAGCCCAGATTCTATAAAATAATAAGGAAAGAGAAAGTGATTTATCTGTCACTACAGTCAGAAAGACGAGTTACAATTGGTTTAAAGTGACACTGTGGACATATAAATCTTTTCTCTTTCCCTTTGTTAGTTACAGAATCGTAGCCTCCATTATCTTCAGCCTCTTGGTCACCATTCTCTTCAGCCTCTTGGTTAACGCCGGGGGCAGTTTCTTTTGGACAGCGATTAGGTGCAGCTTCTTGGTCTGCGTCACGAACAAATGATATTTCAGGAACATTTCCATAATTTTCTTCTTCAAATGGTATTTGCTGGTTTTGAAGTAGATTCATGAAGCAGTCGTTGAATACACCGTCATTTGTTATGGATTTAAGTGCGAGATTTAAATGCTCCTCCTCTGGTACTTGTGCTGGACGTAAAACAATATCGTGGATTACGTTAATTTTGGCTAACTTTGCCATTTTAGTAATACTTGGTTTGGATGCCATTATTGTAAGTTTACTTAGAGTTTAGCTTCTTTCGTTGAATAAAATTGGAGTGCCGGTTGCATTTTTCTATATGCCACACGTTATCGCGAATCGGATGATGTCCGAGCCGAGCGCGAGCGGTGCCTCTAATCGCCACTTGCAATGGCAAAACTGCGTGGTAAGCAGCACACGTTATCGCAAATTAGCGTTCACTTGTTCCGCAATCGAAGTTTAATTTTAAAGTTGAAGCCTTCTAATTGCATGGGGTAGAGGTTATGTTGTTAGGTTTAAGTTGAATAAATAAAAAGGGAATTATAAATATTAATATACCTACAATGAACGACTTCGCTGAATTACCTGATTGTTACAGCTACAATAGAATTTCAGAACAAATGTTCAGAATAAATTTGAAAACAAAAGAAGAAGTTAAGGTAAGTACTTATCCAATGAACTACGAGTATTAACTAAAGTTTTAGTTTAAATAACAATAGGTATGTCGTTTTATGTAAACATTTGTAAGTTAACCTTACGATTTCAATTTATTGTTTTTGTTTTCAAAGTGTTCGCGCTGTATAACTTCAAAATATAATTTTCCATAAAAAAAGTCAAGTAATAGGTATGTAGTTTTACAAGTTTTGGGTTATGCATATTTTATGCATCACACAAAGGAAAAAATCCGAAATCAACAAATATCAATATAATAATTTAAAATCCTTAGAGCTCGAACCATGTTTTTCGCGTCTCTGTTCTCGATCCTGAAGCCATCAGAGCACAATATGTCGAGTTTTTGCACAAGGAGAGCTCGATGATTTTGCTAGGTCGTAACGAAGCCCCATTTTCGATATTTAAAATATTTAAAGAACTACAAGAAAAAAGAAAATGTTTTGGTGTTCTCGGTCTATTATTTTCGCTGCTTTATGTAAAGAGCAAAACATACTAAGGCTAGGATGTTTCTATGCGTTAAGCGTCCAGTCGTAGGAAGTAGGTCTAAATAGGCTTAGGTTTGAGTCCTGACTCCGGCGAATTTTTTTATTATTTCAATAAAAAAGTGGCAAGTTTCTATAAATATTGGATTAATTTAACTTGAAGATTGTAGATTGTAGACAGAATTTTCTAGGTTGATTTATCAGCGGTGAAGTTTGACTTTGGACGTAAAAGTATATTTTCGATTAAATTGCATACATTTGTCGATTTATTGGTGTTTGAAGAAAAAATTGCATATTTTATTTGAAGCAAAATTTATTTATTATTCGTAGCTTGCTCTTTATTATCAGCCTCACTTCGTTCGGCTGCTAAACAAGTTACAAGAGCGCGATAAAAAGTCTGACTTTTGCTCCGTATAAAATAATATAGATATTATTTTAATATAAGGTAATTTTACAAGTTGGAAAATATTACTAGTGAAAATATAGATTTAGTTTACAGGTTTTTTTTGTATAAGGGGCATGGTTCTTGAGATACAGGGCGTTAAAAATTATATCGCAAAAACGAAAATATGTAGTTAATTTTCGCTCTTTAACAGAACAAAAAACTATATCTACACACAACGTCAAAGTCTTGGAGCCCCTTGATTTTTCCATAAGCTCCAATACAAAAATGCTTTACTTTAAATGGTTATATCTCTGGTCATAAATAAGTTATCAGGACAATTAAAAAATAAAAAAATAAATAATATGTCAAGCTATGACTCAGTATAAATATGTTTCTTTGCTGTTAATGGTACATCCTACAGGGCGAATTTTTGGAACAAATGCGTTCATAAGAATTATATTGCGAATGTTGTAGCAACAATTTTAATAGCCCTGTAGGATATACTATTAACAGCAAAAAACATATTTATGCTGAGTGATAGCTTGGCATTTTCTTGATTTTTTTTCTTTTTAATTTTCCTGATAACTTATTTATGACCGGAGATATAACCATTTAAAACAAAGCATTTTTGTATTGGAGCTTATAAAAATAAAGGGGGTCCAAGACTTTGACGTTGTGTGTAGTATTAATTATTATACAGGGTGTTTCAGACTTGTGGTGACAAAACCCTAGGGGAGCTTCCGCTCAACAAAATATGAAAAAAGTTGTTATGAACATGGGTCCGAAAATGCTTCGTTTCCTACTTTTTCCCAAGAATGAAGTTTTTTATTAATAACTTATAAATGCTATAGCCGAAAAAAGAAATTATTTGATGTTTCCTTTTTGTTTTCAAAAATAAACACACTGCTATAAGTTTTTGGATAATTATTCCTAAAGATTTTTATTTTTCCTTATGAAGTTCACAAACGTGAGACACTTAAAAAAGTCAAGAGACAAAAAAGTTGTATTTTAGTAGATTTATCTAAATAATTACATAAAAACAGCAAAAAAATTACAGGGTGATATTTTTTTCAGCAAAAGGATAATATTTGCTCTCTGCGTACGCCCCTGGAAATTTCAGATCGAATTTAATTGGTCCAGTAGATGTCTGAAACTGGTTTAATTGAACTGTAGAAAATTCGTTGAAATCGGCTATAGCATTTCTAAGTGTTTAATAAAAAAACTTTATTTTTGGGAAAAAGTTAACGCCCTGTATCTCGGAAACGAAGCATTTTCGGCATCATGTCCATATGAACTTTTTTCCCTATTTTGCTGAGCGGAATCTCCCCTAGGGTTTTTTCACCACAACTCTGAAACACCCTGTAGATTTGTCTAATCATAATACATATTATGTTGTTTTAACAAAACATTAACATTGTCACCTCTTTTCTTGCAGCAATGGATGTCAGAATATCAAATGATGTCAAAAACGTCGTGGACCATTAAAAATACTATTCAAAACTCAATTGAAAAAGCAAAAAGAATATATTTAAAAGATATTATCAATGCCACTTTAATACAAGACAAACACGTCTTGTAGATGTAAGTACCAGGAAAAGAAAATACCCCTCGAAGAATATTGATTGCCCTGCTCAAATCATTATAACAATAAACAGAGATCCCACTCAGTATTCAAGGGATTCTGACAAGACGCAGCATTCTCTTATAAAAAATTGGCCATGTCTTGTAACGATTAAAAACAACCACAATCATACGATTACTAGTGCAGTTGCTCTAAGTAAACGACCAATCAGTGATACTACTATTCAAGAAATTTTGGAGTATTTTACTAGAGGTCATTCCGTTGCTTCAGGCTTTTATAGTTTTTGCTTATCCAAAATGGAAGAATACGGAGATAAATATCAAGAATTAATGGCAGACAGACATTTTTTTCCTAAAAAGAAAGAGTTTTCAAACATATGGCAAAAACATTTTAAGGCTACTTTTGGCTCTAGATCGGGTAAAGATGCATTGGAAGATCTTGAAAAGAACTTGTCCAATACAGACACATTATTTAAAATACAGCAAATCGATGATCATTACACTGTATCATTATGCACTCCAATGATGCAGAGAGCTGCCAAATTACTAATTCAAGCCTCCGAAATCATGTTCGTTGATGCCACAGGAAACTGTGATGTGGAAAATCATAAATTGTTTTTTTGTGACGCAGTCTTCTGGTGGGGAATTCCTATAGGATGTGTTATAACTACATCAGAAAAGGTGCAGGTGTTTGAGGTGGCCGTAAAAAATTTAATCGATATTATGCCCACAAAAGTGATACCAAAGGTAATTATTACGGATGACGACTTGAAGGAACGAAAAGTCCTCGAAATGTTTTGGCCGACTTTAACACTTTTGTTGTGTACGTTTCATGTGCTAGAAGCCGTGTGGAAATGGTTATGTACTTCTACCAACCAAATAGCTCATGAGGATAGACAACAAATGTATCGCAGTTTCAAAAATGTCCTACAGAGCAGTGAATCTGAATCACAAGTTGAAGATAGTATTACCAAATTATTTGAAGATTGTAAACGCTACCCACTGTTCATCAGTTACATAAAAAAACTTATAAAACTCAAGCACATGTGGTGCATCTACTATAGGAAGCAATTTTTAACTAGGGGTTCAAACACTAATAATATGATTGAAGTCATATTCCGGCTATTTAAGGATATTCCATTGGAAAGAACCAAAGCCTATAATCTGGTTCAGCTCGTCGATTTTATTGTTGTGAGTTTCTCCATGTATTACAAACAAAGACTTTTGGATTTAGTACTGAACAAAATTAATATTAAACGATATACTCCAGATGAAAAAGACGTTGATCTGAATAACATCAATAAAACAAGTCACTTGCAATACACTATTTTAAGTTCAGACAAAAAAGAAGTATATTTTATTGATATGGAAATATGCATGTGTTCTTGTCCCCAAGGCCAATCGGGAAAATTATGCAAGCATCAGGCTGGAGCCATAAAAAAATTCAACATTAATAGTGCTTGCAATATTTTATCAGAACAACAAAAAAAAAATTATATGAAATTGCTACAGGTAGCGAGCCACCTTCACATTTACTTCAACCATTACTTCTCGAAAATACACCGAATGGATTTCAGTTAGATACAAATGAAATTAAGAGTCAGTCAAATCTTGTTGTGGATAATACAATTGATGAGACAAGTGTTACGGATGTTGAAATCAGCGGTACAGTAACATTAAATGATGAGAATATTGACAATTCAAACACAGAATTACTAAGTAAATGGAAACAATTTATGACTGATTTAGACAATAAAGTAATAAGCAACCTTAGAGATGATCCTGAAAATTTTCAAGGTGGAGTCAAGGCATGTATTCAAAACTATGTGAAAAATATGAATAGTTCATCTTCTCTTTTGAGTGGACTGTACACAGCTTTCAAACCTTGTTATTCTTTTAAAAGACAAATGGTCCATACAAGAAGAAAAGGTGTGAAAATTTCTGTACTGCCAACTAGTGTGGCCAGAAGAAAAACTAAGTTCACCGGTAGAAGGCGGTTTTAGTCTGGAAGAAAACCTGATGCTAATATTAGGAAAAACGAAAATCTAGCTCCGCATAGCTTAGAAACTGGTGCCTAACAAAATCGAGCTTTGGGAGCTCGAAAGATTGCAAAGTGATGCAGCAGTTTTAAAACTATTTTTTTAATATAGTTTATAATTTTTTACACATAATTAAAATTATCGGGTATAATAAAAATTATTATGCAGTTTTTGATTTTTTATATTTAAGAATTCGCTGGCAATTTTTTAGCACAAATGGTATTCGGTTGAAAGTTTTCAGAAGGTACAGCTTATAAGCCTTGTAATAAAAGAGTATTTTAATAATTATTATTTTAATAATTATTGTTTTATTAATATTGACAAAAACCACTGGGGAACAAATTTTAACTTTTTTTGTTTAATGAACCATGAAGAAAAATGTAAACTGGGTTTCTTTAAACACCAATTCAACTTTCTCAGGGGTGGCAGTTTCTTTAAACTAACCACTTCTAATTTCGATGTGGCTTGTCCACAGGGTGGTTCTATATTTTAGTATGATTTGTTATTTAAAGTAGGAACTTTCTAAGCTAAATTTGTTACAGAAAAACTACTATTAAAACAATTAAATTTTATTTAAAAACAAAAAATAAATTAATAAATAATGGTGAGTTTAACTAAATAAAGGCTTGAAAAAACGAATAGTCTTTTAGATCTTATTTCTAAATTACCTTACAGTTTATTGTCAGTAAATTTGTCCAGTCTGCACAGCACATTCACTTAAAATCACTATTACAATTATTGTACAGTATATCTGTTGAAAGTCTCAAGACATTTTGTCTGGGTTGTAATTTTATGTTGTAATTCTCGAGAACGGGTTAAAAAATGAAAAGTTGAGAAAACCTTAGCGTTTTCACGGAATGTCTTTTCTAAGACAATTTGTACAAACAGTTTGCACAAAACAGCTGGGAATAGCAAAAAGAAAAACTTTTTTAAAAAGTACTTAGTTAAAAGAACCTTAAAGTTCTTTTTGTAATAGTTGTCTTTTTGACAAGTCTATTACGTAATCTTTGTAACCTTATGTTACTTGAGGGAGCCCCAATACACTTTTGGGGGTGAAAATTTAAGAGAAAACCTTACGTTCTCGTAAACTAACGTGAAAAAAGTAACCTCTTGTTACATAAGTGAAATCTTAATCTACACTAAATTGTCAAAAGTAATTTGGGAGAGAGAAGTTAAAATAGAGGTGGGTCCAAATAAAAGGAAATGGTTAAACCAATAAAAATACAGAAACAAATTAAACCAAATATGGCTTCCATAATTTAGAAATCCTATTGGTCAACTAAAAGAACCAATATCTAGGGTGAAATTATTAGAAGTTATTCTCGGAACTAGTCAAAGCCCCGACAAAGCATGTCGATATCGCTGTCCGCTTATCCTCTTATCCTCTTATCCTCTCTAGATAGCTGTGGTAATAGATAGCTACTCAGTGCTTATATTTTTATTAGAACAAATTATTTTAATTCTATCAAATAGACTTTTTACAACTCCCTTTTTAACCATTATTGGGTGATTTGAGTTAAAATTTAAGTATTTGTTTGTATGTGTAGGTTTTCTGTCAATTTTTGTTTCAAAATTGTTTAGATTTTTTTTTTATTAAAATGTCAAGAAAAGGTAGTTGTGAGTTGTTTTATTTTTCTAGAGTAAATTTATTAGCTGGTTCTTGTGAGTTAATGTGAGTTAAAAAATTATTTAAACAGTGTTCATCATGTTTATAAATAAAAAAAATGTCATCTATATATCTCCACCAAATTAAAGGTTTATAGTGATAGCTCTCTACAAAATTTGATTTAAAATTTTCCATAAAAATGTTATTTAGTGTTGGTGATAAGGGTGAACCCATAGCCATGCTAGAAGTTTGTTTATAGAAATCAGAGTTATATTGAAAATATGTTGTTTTAACACAAAAAGTTAGTATTTCAAGAATTGTGTTAATGTTTAATGTGGTTCTTTCTCCAAGATGGACAGCATTTTCTTATTTATTTCTAACAATATTTAATGTCTTATCTACTGGAAAATTTGTAAATAAACTAACAACATTAAAACTTACCAGTGTATTATATGGATCGATATTAATGTTAGATAATTTCTCTAAGAAATGTTTAGAGTTTTTAATGTATGTGTTAGTGTTGTTTACCAACGGATCTAAAATGCTAAGTAGAAATTTTGCTAATGGATGTGTGATGTAGGTGAGTTTATACAACTTACTATAGGACGTAAAGGAATATTATGTTTATGTATTTTTGGTACTCCGTAAAAGTGGGGTGTTTTACTATTGTGAGGTGTCAGTTTAAATCTTTCATTATCTGTAAAATAGTTTTTATGTTTTTTTAACATATTATAAATTTGTCGTTCAATAGATTCGGTAGGTTCATTGTTTATTTTTGTATAATTACCATCATTTAAAAGAGACATTATTTTATTATCATATGTATTACAATCTAATACTACTGTTGCGTTTCCTTTATCTGCAAGAACAATTTTTATGGTATTGTCTTCTTTTAATAATAGTAATGCCTTTTGTTCAATGTCTGTAAGGTTTTGTTTAATTTTAAAAGGTTTCTCTAATGAAATTTTTGTCCTAATTCTAAATTGATCTTGGTGTTCTATTGGTAAGTTTTGACATGTTTCTTCAATGCCAAAAACGTCGATTTTTAGTTTTTTAATATAACTTGGCGTGTACCCAATAAATATCTTGAGGGGTTATTGCACTCTTCCATTTTAACAATTTATTTTAATTTATAAATAATAATCCCTGTTTTGAATAAATAATTTAAGCCTTGTGTGTGGTTAAGTGAAATCGAATATTGGTGTTTTATTTTGTTTTTGCTGAGTGATTTCATATTTTTATAAAGTACAACAGGTAAATTTAAACAGACCTTTTATTTCTCTTCATTAAATAAATACGCATTAATTTATAATTTAGCTCAGTTATCTATTACTTAAACCATCACTCTATGATGATAAAAATAGGTTAGGATGTTGGAGCCCCTTTCACCGCCCCCTTTTTTGTGTTACTTTGGTTTTTATTAAATTACTAAAATTTCTTTATTAATAGTTTTAATTTTTTTACACCAAAAAATTATTTCTACCATTTTGTCAAGAGTTGGTGACTTTGGTACTTTCACGGGGTTTGACAGATAGGTGTTCTTCATTTAATTTTTGATCTAAAGATGCATTTTATTTTATACAGTGTAGGCCAAATTAAACTTGCATACTTTTTAACTAATGATAGCTTTTTATCTGTTGCGCCTATCTTTTTAATTTTTACAGGTCTAATAGCTAGATAAAATATGTTTTTCTAGGTTTGTCAATTTTGATCATATAGAGTTAGTCAGACCTGACTTACGGGACTTTTTGGAAAATGATGCATTAAATTCGTTGCAAAATAAATCAAATTTACTACAGTTAGGCTTATACGTTTAATTTTAATTATTTACCTATTAAGTTGTGTCAGCATCTAATTTAGGAACTATGGTAACCTAACATTTTTGACTTTTAAAGCTGGTTAAAAAAATAATTATAATTTGTTTGTAATTTATACACTTTATTGTTTTAAAATTGTTTTAAATATGTTTTAATTGTAAATTATCTTAAAGCCTGATGTTTTATACAGTTGATACTCGAAGTAAAAAATGTTTATATTTATATTGGCCTGTGTCGTAAGATGACAAAGTAGTGATGCTTTCACGTTTGTACTAAAAATTTTTTAAAGTTTTTTTAAAAGTGTTTTTCACTTTTATCTTTTATTATATAGGCTAATACATTTAATTTTAATTATTTACCTATTAAGTTGTGTGAGCATCTAACTCAGGAATTATGGTTACCTATCTACTCAACCAAAATTAGCAAAGCTAAAGAAAACATATCTACCTTTTAGCCGTGTAAAAATTAAAAAGATTGGCGCAACAAATAAAAAGTTACTACGTAAATTAGAGACAATGGAGAAATGTAAGTACCGAATATAAATTGAAATTTTAAATGTTTTTATTCCTGTAGTTTTTAGGCCTGGCAAGATTTAAAAAACACACAAAGTCAAAAGCAGCCTCTGTGCGAAAACACACCCAAGGCACTGGTGGTGAAGGACCAGCTGTTTTATCTAAAATAGATAGTGAAATTCTCGACTTGATGAGCCCAACACAAGTAGATGGTTTATTAGTAAAGGAACCAACTTTAATATTTAATTTGGAACAGGTAACTTCTTTAATTACTACTTTGTATTTCTGATTTTTTAATCGTTTAAAAAATACAGTATTGGTCTCTATATGAGAACTTTAAAAGAGGTATGACTGACTTTCTCCCTTGTATTCTTAATATTAGTTGAGAGATGGCTGATGCTTACGTAACTGATAATCTCATGTACAACTGCGACAAAAAAATTGTTTAATCTAACAATTTTACCATTTCACAGAATGTGGGTATCTCATGTCATATACCAAAACTTTGTATGGTGTTAAGTGTTCCAATATGCTAATATCTTATCAAATTTAAGAACATTCATGTAACATATTATTATGTAAGGCTGTAAAATTGCTATGGTGGACAGTTTTTTCTCGCAAGCACCACATATGAATGCAGATCGGCAGCAAAATGCCACCAACATCCAGTTAAATGATAATGGGAAAATAATGCCTAAAACCTTGAGGTATACCAACGTGACCATTGATAAGAACAGAAAATTTTTGATAATCCTAAAAACACCCCTATATTTATTTTTATCTGCTCTAATTATAATGATTTCTATCCTAGGAAAATGATATGGATGGATATATAGAGTCTACCGTTGCTGAAGTATTTTCTTAGGCTTCTAGGGAAATATTTGTAAGTATAATACAGTGCACTCCAATTAAAACGAGCCACCCCACCCCTAATTTGGTAATTTGTACACTTATAAAAAATCCTTAAACACATCAATTTTTATTTTTAGGTGGACACATTTTTGTGTCAAAATTTACTGGTTTAAGGTTATCCCCCCACCAACACAAATGTCAAAAAATTTAAATGGGAAAGGGGGTCAAGTGGTACATCATTTTTAAGCTCTTGTTGAGTACTTTATAATCCTAGAATATAAAGTCAATATCTTCACATACTACAAAATGGCGGTACTTTAAAAATTACCCAAATATCTGATTGGGTTAGCCATATTTCCAAAAATAATAAAGTAAGATGTACATAATATCGTGGGCGTACTGGGAAAACCCACTAAGTCCATTTTTTTCATTTATGAGTTATTCCATACATTAAGTCCAAAAATAGCAAATCTTCAAGATGAAAAACCATATAACTCCAAGTTAGGCGTCCACACGTATAAAACCTGCATCGTGTTTTTACCCAAGTCCATATAAACTCTTTTATGCACAATAGAAACCCAACAAGTGCAGTTAGTGTATTCTTACTTAAATATACCTAGAAAGTCTGACAGTAAAAACCCACTAAGTGCACTTAATATATATTTCGTTGTTCAATTAAAATAAGCATACGACCTGTGACAGGAAAAACCAACTAAGTCCAAAAAGTTTGGTTATGTTTTGCTAAATCCTTCAGCAGTTTTGTATTATACAGTGAAAATCGTGTGGTGTGCTCTTGTTTTTTAAGCCTTTAAAATGCTTTCAAGAGGTAAAATATGTTACCAAATGGTAGAAGAAGCTGAAAAGGAAAGTGGAAGAAAGAAAAATAAAGAGACATATAATAATAATTATAGAGATTTATCAGAAAAGGAGTTCCAATATAAAGGTTTGTACCCGGTTATTTTTTGTTACTATCTATAAAATCAGTATTAAATATTCTAGTTTTTTTGTCAACATAATGTATTTTGAACTTTTTAGTGGTAGAAACTTAAAATAATAGAAACGAATAGAAATTTTATTTAAATATAATTTTGCGTTTTTAAAACGTATTTAGGTTTTACCATGGTTTTTACTTTTAGACTCACTTGTACAGCCTTCGTGTTTTGAAGATTCTACAAACACATTTGCCCAAGAGAAACTGAACAATAATAAAAACACAACTCCAAGGTCTTTTCCACGAGAGCCTGAAGTAGAAAGGGAATATGAAAAAAATAAAGAAACTTTAAGTTATCTAGGTTTGCATCTATATTATTTTTGGCTTTTTTTATTTGAGAGTAATTTGATGATGTTACAAAATTAACTAATTCTCTTTTTTAGAACCAGTTTAAAATCCTATTTGTCCTGAAAAAGTCACAAACATGGATGATCAAGAACCTTCCACCTCCTTCTGTAGAACTATAACTCCATTGTCAGGTATAACCATCAAGAAAAACTTTTTGAAAATGTATTAATTTTTTATTATTATTTTACAGATCCATTTAGCCACAATTCAGTTGAAGACCCAACATACAATAGTGATTCATTTCTTTCCACGGCCAGCAGTGATGCTAAAGACAGTAATTCCAAAAAGAAAAAATTAACCCGGTGGAAAAAAATAATCCTAATACGTGGCAATATAATGTTGCTAAAAAAGAAGAAGTCAAGGTTTAGACTTTAAGATAAAAAAAAAAGAAACGACCGGCTAAGGCACCAAAACCTGTCAATTGCCAAAATTGTCGGTTTAAATGCCAAGAACATTTTTCAGAAGAAGACAGAAAAATGTTCTGCTCGGAATACTGAAAACTTGATTTTATCCGACAAAAAGATTTTATTTTAAGTAACTGCACACTAAAAACTCCAGAAAGAAGAAGGGGTAGAAACGATAACTCGATCATTCGTCAAAATTCTAAACAATATTATTTTCAAAAGAACAATAAATCTAAAATTCGTATTTGTCAGTCTTTTTTCTTAAAAACACTTAATGTAAGCAATTATGTTGTTTTAAATGCCTTTCAACATAAAGGCCCTTCTGGACATTTTGTCGGCGTAGACAAAAGAGGAAAATCATCCCCTGTCAATAAGACTAATTCTGAAGTTATCGAAGATGTTAAACGACACATTGAGAGTTTCCCCGCCATGGAATCCCACTACTCAAGACATGAAACTAAAAGGAAGTACTTGGATAGCAAATTGTCAATTTCTAAAATGCACGAATTATACACGAAACAGTGCCAAACTGAAGGAAAACCAAAAGTATCACTGATAACCTACAAAAGAATATTTGGAAAAAATTATAACTTATTATTTTTTAAACCGAAAAAAGATCAGTGCCTAATTTGTGAGGCCAATAAACCTATCACTGATGAAAATTTAGATAACGAGATTCTTCAAAACCATTTAAAAAGAAGAGACGATTGCTATGCTGCAAAGCAAGCAGATAAAGAAAGAGCTTCCAAGGAAAATAATTTTGTGTTTTCCACTTTTGACTTACAATCAGTGCTACAAATTCCGAGCTCGGATGTGAGTCCTATGTATTACTCGCGAAAATTATGTGTGTACAACCTGACAATATACGAATCAGCCAAAAATGCCTATTGTTTTTGCTGGACCGAAATTAATGGGAAAAGGGGAAGTTCAGAGATAGGAACATGCCTCTTTAAATACATCAGCCAACTGCCTCCACATGTGACTGAAATAGCACTTTGGTCTGATACATGTGGAGGACAAAATAGAAATCAACATGTAGCAGCCCTTTTAATGTACGCAGTCCAAAATACACACATTGAAGTGATTGAGCATAAATTTCTTGAAAGTGGACATACCTATAGGGAGGCTGATTCCATGCATAGTGCCATCAAAAAAGCTAAGAAGTATGTGTCTGTGTATGCACTTAATGATTGGTTAAATATTTTTCGAACAGCATGATCTAAGAGAAAATCTAAAAACACCCTATCATATATAATCAAAGAACTTAAGTATAATGACTTTTTTGATTTGAAACAGCTGTCTCAGCTTCTTATCAAAAATAAATCTAAAGACAAAACTGGGCAAGCTGTTAACTGACTATTAATTAAGAGCTTAAAATACTCCAAAAAGGGGAGACCAATTATAAATCAGCCGCAAAGTTTACCTATGCTTTATAAAAAAGTTCTACCTATAAGCATTCAGAAAAAAATGACCTCATCAAACTATGTCGAAACAACGTTATACCGGCTGAGTTTCAAGGCTGGTACAAGTCTCTTTCCACCTCAAAAATGGTGAAAGATGTGACCCCTGAACCAACGGTTGAGGACAGTGATGCAGAAAACTTTGACTCAAGCGAAGAAAATTAGTACATTCAAAGAAAAATCACTTACTTTATGTTTTTTTTTGTTACTGTTTGAATACTATTGCTTTGTCACAAAATCGTAACTTGATGTTTTTTTACTCTTTCAATATTATAATAATTTTAAAATAAAAAACTCTTTTTTTCCAAAATACCTTAACCCCTTCCCTTTAAATTAGATCCAAAAACTAAGAAGATAATTATTATTTTAATTCATCCTGCTCAAAAACTACATTTTGTGACAAGGAAAACCAACTAACTCCAATTTTTGTCACTTTTTTGCAATTTAAATATGTTTCAAACTAAAATAATTAAAAAATATGTAATCAGGCTCTGTCCGAGGCTATGTGCATTCGAAAAGGTTTGTTTACTTTATCATTTTTTGTGTACTTAGCGGCATCGCTTTCAGAATGAATTAAATATTATAATTCATTTCTTTTTCTAAACTAATACACCAAAAATTCAATAACAAAGGCATGCTCTAACAGTTATGATATCGAGAGATATATCCCGTTTCTAATATACAATAAGGGATTATTACTCTACGCCAAAGAAATGGCTTGCTCTAACAGTTATGATATCGAGAGATATATCCCATTTCTAATATACAATAAGGGATTATTACTCTACGCCAAAGAAATGGCTTAAACTGTATTATTTTTGAGAGACACATAAATATTTAAATGTGTTTTTCTCAAAACTCTATTTTTGTGACTTAGTGGGTTTTCCCAGTACGCCCACGATATGGTATTTTCTTAAAGATCTTTTTTAATATACAGGGTGCTTCAAAAAAAAATAGTTTTTATCCTACCCTGTGTATTATCACTTGTATTATCATTAAAAGATGTTTAAAAGAACTTTAAGAAAATACCACATTAAGTACCTTTAACTTTATTAGTTTCGGAAATGCGGCCATCCGAATCAGGTATGTGGGTAATATTTAAAGTACCGCCATTTTGTAGTATTTAAAATGATGTGCCCCTTGACCCCCTTTCCCATTTAAACTTTTTGACGTTTGTGTTGGTGGGGGAGGGGATAACTTTGAAAAAGTAAATTTTGACACAAAAATGTGTTCCCCTAGAAATAAAAATTGACGTGTTTAATTATTTTTTTATAAGTGTACAAATTACCAAATTATGGGGGCGGCATGTTTTTATTGGAATGCACTGTATAAGATATGTGTGTTCTTTCGAATATGTATCTATTGTTTATGAAATACCATTTTGTTTTGGTGCATTCAGATAGCCTGTGATAATTTATACAGGATATTCATTTAAAGTGGAATAAATTATGTAACAAAATTTATCATTTTTTTAGAAATGCCTAGTTATTGAGGTATTTTCTTATTTTAGGAGAATACTGGAGCAGAAGAGAATACGCACAATTTATGTTGGAATATCAAAACCTAAACCACATGTCTGAAGTTGATTTTAATTAGTATATTCTTTTCCTGACCGTATATTTATTAATTTAGTTTTTGTTTTTGGGTTTTCGGTCAATTAAATGAGAAACTATTTGATGTTTGTTGACGTTTCGGTTTATTATTAAACCATCTTCAGAATCTATAATTTAAAAAACAACGATCTTAATTTTAATACAAAGCAAAAGAAAAATATTATTAAAAGGGCGCTGCTATTATTAATATAAAATAATTTAAAATTAACATACCTTTTTAAACTTAATCACTAATATTTACAAACTAAAACTACAATGTTACATTTTGAAAGCTTGGAGAGAACTAACATTTTTTCCAGTAATCTTGGTTTTATTTAAGGTTTATTATACCTTTCGGTTTTCCTAATTTTGATGGTAAAAATTTGCATTTTATTATCCTGTAATAAGATTATTATATACAATACTAAGATTATTTGTGTCGGTCCTATGGTTTACTGTATTTTTGGTTTTTTAATGTGAATCATCTCTTTTATATTTCTTTTTCTAAAATTTGTTTCGTAGTCTAAAATTTGTACGCTTTTAAAGTCAAAATAATGTAAGTTTTCTATTGCGTGATTAGCTAGTGCTGTTGAATTTTCTTTAATGTTTCTAATACTTGTTTGATGTTCTTTTATTCTATTTTTTAAATACTGTTTTGTTTGGCCAATGTATGATTTTGGACAGTTTAGACAGTCTATTTTATAAATGAGGTTTGTTTGTTCTAATTGTGGAATTTCGGGTTTTAGTTTAGTAAAAGTGTTTTTGAGTTATTTAGTGGTTTTTCAGCAACATGAATTTTAAATGGTTTTAAAACTTTTTAATTTTATGATTTATTTCAGGGTTATAGGGTAATGAAATGTATTTTTGTCTTTATCACTGTTTTTGTGTTGGTGTTTATTAGAGTTATATATATTATTTATTCTCGATTTTATGATAGGTTCTGTGAAATTTTTTGGGTATTGGTTATTTTTTAAGACTTCTCTTATTATACCACAAAATCTCTTATTATACCACAAAATCTTTAAAAAATAAGAGAAGTCTTAAAAAATAACCAATACCCAAAAAATTTCACAGAACCTATCATAAAATCGAGAATAAATAATATATATAACTCTAATAAACACCAACACAAAAACAGTGATAAAGACAAAAATACATTTCATTACCCTATAACCCTGAAATAAATCATAAAATTAAAAAGTTTTAAAACCATTTAAAATTCATGTTGCTGAAAAACCACTAAATAACTCAAAAACACTTTTTACTAAACTAAAACCCGAAATTCCACAATTAGAACAAACAAACCTCATTTATAAAATAGACTGTCTAAACTGTCCAAAATCATACATTGGCCAAACAAAACAGTATTTAAAAAATAGAATAAAAGAACATCAAACAAGTATTAGAAACATTAAAGAAAATTCAACAGCACTAGCTAATCACGCAATAGAAAACTTACATTATTTTGACTTTAAAAGCGTACAAATTTTAGACTACGAAACAAATTTTAGAAAAAGAAATATAAAAGAGATGATTCACATTAAAAAAACCAAAAATACAGTAAACCATAGGACCGACACAAATAATCTTAGTATTGTATATAATAACCTTATTACAGGATAATAAAATGCAAATTTTTACTATCAAAATTAGGAAAACCCGAAAGGTATAATAAACGTTAAATAAAACCAAGATTACTGGAAGTAAAATGTTAGTTCTCTCCAAGCTTTCAAAATGTAACATTGTAGTTTTAGTTTGTAAATATTAGTGATTAAGTTTAAAAAAGGTATGTTAATTTTAAATTATTTTATATTAATAATAGCAGCGCCCTTTGAATAATATTTTTCTTTTGCTTTGTATTAAAATTAAGATCGTTGTTTTTTAAATTATAGATTCTGAAGATGGTTTAATAATAAACCGAAACGTCAACAAACATCAAATAGTTTCTCATTTAATTGACCGAAAACCCAAAAACAAAAACTAAGTTGATTTTAATAATGATGAAGGGTATTTTTGCCGCATCATGCCATAGTAAAGACTACCAGTTTAACCACAAAGTGTAGGGTGGTTTTTGACTCCTCTTGCAAGACTGATAGTAACATGTAATTAAATGATGTGCAATATATAGGACCTACACTTCAACAAGACATTTTGTCAATATTAGCGCCAGATTTCGCATTCATAACTATGTCATGACAGCCGATGTGTCAAAAATGTTTAGACAAATATGGGTAACTCCTGAGCAGAGAAAATACCAAAAATATTTTGGCGTGCCAATGAAAATGATGAACTAAAAGTATTTTCTTTAAATACAGTTACGTACGGTAATGCTTCCTCGCCGTACTTAGCAGTAAAGTGTTTGTTTCACTTAGCAGAGGAAAATAAGGAATTATATCCACACATAAGTAAAATAATAACCAAAGACTTTTACATGGATGATCTTTTAACAGGAGCTAGTACTGAAAAAGAACTGTTAGACATCCAACGGAATATAAGTAAGGTTTTGAATTCTGCTGGACTTCAACTACGAAAATGGTTGTGCAACGATCAAAACGCACTACAAAAATTTGAATATTTTGATGAATTAGAAGTAAGTTTATTAAATATTGGACCTGGGGAACATAACAAAACTTTGGGAGTTCATTGGGATTCTAACAACGATAAAATTTCATACAAAATAAATAATTGTGATGTTCTGCCATTATCCATAATATCAAAACGTTCTATTTTATCGGTGCAACAAAAGCCAAATTAATTATTCAAGAATTGTGGAAGGCTGGGTTAGGATGGGACGATGAATTGCCAAGGGAAATAACTAATACATGGTTGGGATTTCAAAATGATTTTTTTTTTTTTTTTTTATCTTTGGACAAACCACGAAGGCTAAAAGCCTAAATACTAACGTACCGTGGGTGTCTTGAAAAGATACAAATGAAATCAAAATTCCCAGGCAAGCTGTCATGTCAAATTATGTAACACTAGAACTTCATGGATTTAGCGATGCCTCCGAGAAGGCTTATGGTGCGTGTTTTTACATTCGTTGTGTTACGACGTCAAACACATTTTCTTCAAATTTACTATGTGCAAAATCAAGGGTTGCACCTATTAAAAAAATTAGTTTACCGCGTTTAGAATTGTGCGGAGCTGTCCTTATGGCAAATCTTTATAACAAAATAAAAGAATGTATAGAATTGTCTTTTTAGCAGGTACATTTTTGGACAGATTCAAAAATTGTTTTAGCTTGGATTAAAGACTCTCCGGCAAGATGGAAGACATTCGTGGCAAACCGTGTTAGTAAAATACAATCACTGACGAAAGATGGAATGTGGGATCACGTGAGATCGTTGGACAATCCAGCCGATTTGCTGTCACGAGGTGTTTCTCCTAAAGGTTTGGTTGATAACACCTTATGGTGGAGAGGTCCACTATGGTTTATTTTCGAAAAAGGTCTTTGGAAGACCAAAGACGGAAACAATACGGTGGAGATCTCGGACGAAATAATGCCAGAGGAGCGTAAACTTTTCTTAGGAATAATGTTTAATGCGGAATCTATAGTGAATAGTTTATTTCGAAGATTCTCCTCATTTAAAATTATGTATAGAGTTTTGGCATATATTTTACGGTTTATTTTTAATTGTAAAAGTAAAACAAATCGACGTTTTGGTCCTTTATCTTTAGACGAGATTACTTGTTCTCAAAATCTGTTAATTAGGGAAGCACAAATTGAATGTTTTTCGAAGGAATACGATTGTTTGTTAAATGAAAGGCCGCTTTCCAAAAAGAGTAATATTTTATCACTTAATCCGTTTATGGAAGATAAAGTTATTCGCATAGGCGGTCGACTAAAAATGCCAATTAACCATATGAAAAAAGCATCCAATTATTTTACCAAAAATCATATTTTGACAAGACTTATTTTAACACATGAACACGAGCGTCTTTTACATTGCGGCACACAAATGTTACTGTGTTCTATAAGAGATAATTACACAGGTCTACAAAATTTTTTTTTGTTTGGTGCCGCTATTCTATGTTTTAATTCGATTAATTAGCCCGTAAGATATCGTGCGAAGCTGTCAAAATCTTGAAGCTACGTTCAGGTTTGTATCGATCGAACATAACCTAAAAAATGTATTTTTTTATACTTTAGGTCATTATAATCAATTAATTAATTTTTTAATTAATAATATCAATATGTCGACGTCGAGAAGGTGTTGTGTAAATAATCCAAATACATTTTGTTACATTTGTGGTAAATATGTAGTGAAAAAGTTTAGAAAACCTATAACAGATTCAGTAAAGAAGACATACGTTGATTACTTTAATGTAGACATGAAGGCTCTGAACAAACCGTGAGTTCCAAACATTGTGTGCAAGTTGTGTAGTGAACATTTAAGACAGTGGGCAAACGGTAAACGTAATCATTTAAAGTATAATGTGCCGATGATTTGGACAGAACCAAAAAATCATATTGATGACTGTTATTTTTGTGTCGTAAAATTACATGGTATGAACAAAAGAAAAATGACATATCCTGATTTACCGTCTGCTAAAAGACCTCGACTGTGTTCAGATGACGTACCATCTCCTATGAGTCAAGATCTTTCAGATTTATCAGATTTGTCGGACACAGAGTTGATGGAAGTTTTTTCTGATGAACGAGACAATGATTTTGAAGTGTCAACAGCGCCTTCACTTTTCTCTCAAGATGCTTTAAGTGATTTAATTAGAGACCTCGATCTTTCGAAAGAACGATCTGAGCTACTCGCCTCTAGACTTAAAGAAAGAAATTTGTTATTTCAAGGTACAAAAGTAACCTTTTATCGTGATCGCGAAAAAGAATTTCTTCCATTTTTTAGCTCGGAAAATGACATGGTTTATTGTAATGACATTGGTGGCCTTCTGATAAAACTGGGACTCTCAAAGTACAAAGCTGAAGAATGGAGATTGTTTATGGATAGCTGTAATCGAAGTTTAAAGTGTGTTTTACTAGATATTGGTAACAAACATGCAGCTGTGCCTATTGCTCATTCAACAAAATTAAAAGAAGAGTATGAAAACGTGGATCTTGTTTTAAAAAAATTAAGTACTCGGAGCACCAATGGGTTATATGTGTCGGCTTAAAAATGGTCTACTTTCTATTAGGTCAACAAAGTGGGTACACTAAATTTCCATGCTTCATATGTTTATGGGACAGTCGAGCAAAAAAGACCACTGGATCAAGAAAGATTGGCCTTTAAGAAATAACATGACGGTTGGCAAACAAAATATTATAAAACCGCCTTTAGTTTCTAGAGATAAAATTATTTTGCCTCCATTGCATATC
>JACEGR010008242.1:0-39304 GCA_014170235.1 Listronotus bonariensis
CAAAGAATACCAATCCATAGAACCCCACAAGTGAGATTTCAGCGTACCCTAAAAATTTTTAGTACCTACCGCGACCAACAGATGGCGAAAGTAGTACGATGTCGCTTTGCTAATACGATTACCATCAGAAATTGATAGCAGTCGCTGACGAGCAGTCGGCCCGATCAGTTAGAGTGAGGATATACGCAAAATTTAATAAAAATAAAATCCCCGATAAATGGTAGTATCCATAAGATTATTAAATTTATGATTTCAGAATAGGATATATCGATGGGTTTTTGACAAAACATCGTAAGCGACATTCGTCAGTTTTACGGGAAACGTTTTTTTTTTCATTGGCTTTATTTCAGATGAAGATATGTTCTATATTGGTTCGGCGGTTCATTTAATTAATGGTAGTTATTTGGGTACACGCCAAAAAATAAATTAATAGTACCAAAAAACCAAAAAAAATAAAGCAAGTAAATAGAGAACTAAAAATCGACGTTTTGGTGGCAAGTCTGCCACCGTTGTCAAGATAAATTAAATAAAAATAAAAAATTTAAAAATTAACTATTATTTAGGTTTAGAATTTTAAAATTTTTAGCTTTTTTAGGAGATTCTGAAAATTTTGACATTAAATGTTAAATATGTTTGTTTTGTAATTCAAATTAAGAAGAAATCTAAAATAAAAACATTCAGATCTCGGTTTTTCTTTAAAAATAACGCGATGGGAAGAAAAAATCGTTTCTCGTAAAATTGGCGAATGTCGCTTACGATGTTTTGTAAAAACGCATCGATATATCCTATTCTGAAATAATAAATTTAATAATCTTATGGATACTGGGTCCATTTATCGGGGATTTTATTTTTATTAAATTTTGCGTATATCCTCACTCTAACTGATCGGGCCGACTGCTCGTCAGCGACCTGCTATCAATTTCTGATGGTAATCGTATTAGCAAAGCGACATCGTACTACTTTCGCCATCTGTTGGTCGCGGTAGGTACTAAAAATTTTTAGGGTACGCTGAAATCTCATTTGTGGGGTTCTAGATTGGAATTCTTTGGTTAGAGCTTATTCAAGATATGACAATCCTAATGCATCAACAGAATCCTACATGTTTTTTAACACGCTTTTATTAACTTGGGTTGTAACTATCAATCTATCTATCCATCTGGCTATCTATGTAACGGAATCTTTGAGCCTAATTTTAACCAACTTCCAGCTATTCGATTTCTTTGAAACTTTGCACACGTATTAAGGACCCATGACAATGCAATAATCTGCAAACAGTATCCCGTTATCCTGCTTTGGATCGCCAGGAAAAAGAAATTCCATTATATTATAAAAACAACACCTGGGTTGCCATCTGTTGGCAACATTTCAAACTTTGCTACTCAATGGCGAAAAGAAATTCCATTATATTATAAAAACAACACCTGGGTTGCCATCTGTTGGCAACATTTCAAACTTTGCTACTCAATGACGAAAAAATTTTTTAGTGGGTTGCCATCTGTTGGCAACATTCCAAACTTTGCTACTCTTGTTCACTAAAAAATTTTTCGCCATTTGTCAAGAGTAGCAAAGTTAATTGATATAACGAACTAAAAATGAAAAATAATTAATAGTTTAAAAAAACTAAAAAAACACGCTTTTATATGCAACCGAACTAAAAATTAGTTTTTTGTTATGTTTCATTTTTTTAATTCCGTAATATTTTACCATAATTTCTGCCGCATAAGTGTACAGTTATGCCATTAGTTTTAAGTAAAATATAGACATATTATAACTGCCGTTAAAACAAAATATATTAAACTAACATGCTGAAAATACAATGAACAAAGGATGAAATTTTAATGTGCTATATCAGAGTATACGGGGTGTTCGGGAATTCCGTTCGTATATTTAAAGGGGTAAATCTAAACAAATAAATATAATAATTAATAGTTTAAAAAACTAAAAAACACGCTTTTATATGCAACCGAATTAAAAATTAGAAAATAATTTTTCATTAAAAAAAAATATTGTCATTTCATAGTAAAAAGCGTGGGGTGCTTAATATATTAAATGTTATAATTATTATATTTGCCAATATCTAGGATGGAAAAGTTATGAAAAAATAGTAAAATGCACCTCACGCTTTTACTATGAAATGACAATATTTTTTAATGAAAATTATTTAGTATCAGATAAAAATATTCTTTTATTTACAAAATAAAAAGAAGTACTTATTTGGAGATAGGAGTTTTTGTAGTTTTTGCGAAGATTTGAAATTATTAAGTTACTTTTATTTAGTTTATTTGCATTTTTAAATACGCAAAGTTTACATTGGTTCTAACTGAAAATGCCAGGACGTGAAATTTCTGTTTATAACAGAGCCAGAATAATTGCTTTGCATGAATCGGGATTTTCCAATCACCATATTTTAGCCAGTTTAAATATTCTAAGATCTTCTGTGAGTCGAATCATCAACAGGTATCAAGAAACTGGAAATGTGGAAAGATTGCCTCGTAGTGGACGGCCACGTGTTTCTACCGTAAGGGAGGACAGATATGTTATCCAATTTACCCGCCGAAATCGGAACGCAACGGCCCCAGCCATTAGAGATCATTTCCAAGGTACGTTCAACCGCGTAATTTCCACCAATACCATTCGCAGAAGACTTCACAGCGCAAATTTACGGGCCAGAAGATTTTTAAGGGTACCTCTTTTATTGCCTCGACACCGTGCTGCCCGCCACCAGTGGGCGAGAAACCACAGGGAATGGCTTTTAGCCCAGTGGGAAAGAGTCCTTTTCTCTAACGAATCAAGATTCGGTCTGGTCAGTGATGACCATCGTCAAAGGGTATGGAGAGAGCCAGGGCGTCAGTCAAGACTCAACTATCCTCGTGAAGTCGTTTCCCTATCAAGGGGGAACAGTAATGTTCTGGGGGGAATAATGTACAACCGTCGAACCCCATTAATTCGCATACAACAAAATATGACTAGCGAAATTTACATGGAAAATGTTATTAGGCCAATTGTCATTCCCCTCCGCCATGAAACTGAAGAGAATTTCATTTTCATGGATGATAACGCCAGACCACATCGAGGCAGAAGAGTTCAGGAGCTTCTTAATGCTGAAGAAATCAACAGATTAGAGTGGCCAGCTAATTCCCCAGACATGAATCCAATTGAGAATCTGTGGGATATTGTTTCCAGAGCTATCCACAATCGCAATCCACCACCTAGAACCGAGGAGGAACTTGCGGTAGCCGCCGTAGAAGAATGGGACCGCATATCGCAGGAATTAATTAATAATTTAATCATTTCCATGCCCAGACGTGTAAACTCATTACTCAGAAGTAGGGGAGGGCCCACAGAGTATTAGCTGTATTTTTTTTGTATTGTCGATACAGGTAATTTTTGTTGCATAAACGATTATTTATAAATTAACACTGTTTTTCATTTTTAATACGCTTTTATTAACTTGGGTTGTAACTATCTGGCTATGTAACGGAATCTTTGAGCCTAATTTATAACCAACTTCCAGCTATTCGATTTCTTTGAAACTTTGCACACGTATTAAGGAAACATGACAATGCAATAATCTGCAAACAGTATCCCGTTATCTTTTTTTTGGATCGCCAGGAAAAAAATTCCATTATATTATAAAAAACAACACCTAGGTTGCCATCTGTTGGCAACATTTCAAACTTTGCTATTAAATGAAGAAGAAATTTTTTTAGTGGGTTGCAATATATTGGCAACGGTCCAAACATTGCCTGGATTGCCATCTGTTGGCAAAATTTCAAATTTTGCTACTTAATGAAGAAGAAATTTTTAGTGAGTTGCAATCTGTTGGAAAAATTTTAAAATTTGCCACTCTTGTTCATTAAAAAAATTTTCGCCATTTTGTCAAGAGTAGCAGAAACTAAAAATGAAAAATAATTAATAGTTTAAAAAACTAAAAAACACGCTTTTATATGCAACCGAACTAAAAATTAGAAAATAATTTTTCATTAAAAAAAATATTGTCATTTCATAGTAAAAAGCGTGGGGTGATAAATATATTAAATGTTATAATTATTATATTTGCAAATATCTATGATGGAAAAGTTATGAAAAAATAGTAAAATGCACCCCACGCTTTTTACTATGAAATGACAATATTTTTTTAATGAAAAATTATTTTCTAATTTTTAGTTCGGTTGCATTTAAAAGCGTGTTTTTTTAGTTTTTTTAAACTATTAATTATTTTGGTATTCCTTTTATTTTAGCCACATACATAAACTCAAAATATTTTTTTCAACTAAATTAAAATTAACATAGACTTCATTTTGAATTAGCCACTTTTAATTTTTTTAAATAAATTAGAAGTATAAAAATGCTGGGAGGTCCAAGACGTTTGGCGTTGTCTGTATATTACTTTACTGCAACCTCAATATGGGTATCAAATAAAAGGGCTTAGATTGGTAGAAGAGTGCTCACTCTGACAAAATTAAAAGTCGATATGGCCGCTCGTCACAAAATGGCGGATTACATATTTTCGACAACTACGTCAATAAGGATATATAATGAAAGCGCTTAATTAGGAGAATAAACCTCAAAATAAGTACAATAAAACCGTTTATCGTATTTTTTTTTTTAATTTATACATAAAATAGTTCGAAAATCATTGGAAGGCCCTTAAACATAGCATATTTTTTAAAAATTTTATTAAAAAAACATAAAAGTTTATCTAAAACTGAGATATTTTTTTAACACAGCCATAAACTTCTGTTTTACTATAATCCTGAAATTACTATCCAGACATTGATTTTGACACCGGAAAATAAGTTAGAGCTGGGAATAACTGGAAAAGTGACGTAGAACGTGATGATAATAGTTTGTGTAATGTAGCTTGTTTTGTGTATTATAGCTCGGAAAGTAATATAACAATTCAAATATAATTCTCGCATTATCTCAGTTCGCTCTGCTTTTATAAACTTACAGTAAGTTGTAAGTTGCTGTAAGTTGTATGTAAGATGTGTGAGATAAACCAAGTTTAGTTTAATGTTTCCAGGGTCAAAATATATAATGTTTAAAATATGTTGTAGATTATGGTTGTTGTACTAAAAAAATAGAAATAGTGTTACTTATTGTCGAATTATCTTATCTAAAAGTGAAACATGGGAACCACACAGAGGTGTACGCAGGGGAAGCAAAAGGGGCAATTGCCCCCAGAATCGCAAAAAGACCTCTTTAAAACGCGTTGGTCGATGGAGGTAGGGTAACACGTAGGGGAAAGTGGGATGGATTCATACAAGGGGCACCTACATACATTGAGTTTATCTGAAGTTAGACACGTAGTAAAATAGTAACGTAAGTGGGTGTGCACAGTTTTTATGAGTGTTTACAGACTAGTGAAGTTTCAGAATTTTCGGTGCGGTAAGATCGAGTGCACAACACGGAACGTGTTTTTGCCTCGCGTAAGTAATTTCATAACGTAACTTTGGACATATTTTATGGCCAGTTACTATTTTTGGATTAATTATTGCTATTTAATACTAATTATAATAATACAAAGGCACCAATTTAATGTGTAAAATAATATAGATAAATACGGTTTTTCTATTTCAATTTTTTTTATTAATTACCATGTGATGGGGCAGATTCATACACAAGTATATGGGGCACATTCATACTGTATAATTGTACCCCTGGCCCTTTATGAATATTTTTTTAACTACTTTTTGTTAAACCTACGATTATAGTTGTAAATATTATAAGTTTAAGTTTTATTTTTACGGAAAAAAACAGGGTGCTTTATGAACTTTGTGTCTTTGGATGTCAAGGATCAGTTAATTTATCAGACATAGTGATGATATTACCATAGATCTTAGGTCATAATCTGTTAATTACATAGGCATATTAATTTCCGAAGCATTGGCAAGGAACGTAGTTGACGTTCTTCTAAAAGAATGGCCAGTGTATCTACTGATGTCTTCAAGCTTCAAAAACTTCGCAATTTCTTTAGGTACATTTGAAATAGTGTGCTTTCCAATTACTTGATTAACACATTTACCTCTTTCATAACGATACAATAAGCGCTCATCTAGAGCATTCCTTGGTCTCAGCTTAATATATTCCTGTAGAAATCTGACATAAGGAACTGAGCCTTCATCGTTGGTTACTACAAAGTTTCTTTTAACTTTATTTTTAGACTCCACTATTTTTACCATAGCCACGTCATTTCTTATTTCTACATCACTTAGCTTCATTCTGTATATTTGGTCAGTCCGGAATGCCCCAGCCATTTTCATATTCATTTAACATTTTAAAATGGGAATGGATTTATACTAAATTAACAATAATTCAATATCTGGCAAGTGCTGATGACAGACAATGTCAACAATGTGTTGCTATGGATTAATTTTTAACAAGTAAAATTTCAAAATCTCTGATATTTCTATTAAACATGATGTTAATGATTATTAAATTATGCGATACATAGAACAGTAGCAGAAAAATATGATACATTACACGATGCGAAAGGCCTTTCAAGTGTTCGGAGGTTTTAAATAGCCTCGGCTTCGCCTCGGCCATTTAAAACCACCTCACACCAAAAGTAAACTTTCGCATCTTGTCATGTAAATAACTATTGGTAGTTCAATCGATTTAAATTTGTAGGTCGAGTGGTATACGGCTAGATTATTTCCTGAAAACTTAAATTTAATCCAAAAACACAGCATTTTACTGATGATAATGTTCGACATTTTCTTTCACATTCGACAACTAGTTTGAATGACAAACATTTATTCGCAGTTAAACAGCACATGTGGTTTATTTACTTATCTAAACAAAATTTATCTGAAAAATGGTGATTTCTGATTGGTTTCATATATTATATCACAACAATATTTTGAGTAAGATTTTTCTTGGACAATAGTTGAATGTACAATAATTTAATAAAAACACGAAAACGCGCAGTGGTCGAGAGTTTTTATTTTGGAATCAAAACTGAAAACCGCGAAGCGGTCGAGGGTTTTTTAAATTATTGTCCATGAAACTATTCGGCAAACCAATCTTACAAACAATATTTGGGTAGTTTAATCCATTTAAATTTGTAGGACGAGTGATATACGGCTAGATTATTTCCTGAAAAACTTACATTAAAGCCAACAACACAGAGTTTTACTGATAATAAAACTTTTTTAATTTTGACAACTAGTTTGAATGACAGAAATTTGTTCGCGGTTAAACAGCACATCGATGGCTTAGTGCTAATACCACGTATTATCAAAATTAGCTAAATAAAGATTTCTCTTTATTTTTGCCATTTTAGTTGGCAACAATGTACTTATGCACGCTACAGGAAAATTAGAAATCTATAATTTTAAGGTCGATCTAATACCCTTATCACCACAACGACATAACCTGTATTAACATTGTTTTTACCAATAACCTTTATAAACCACTCTTTCCGCGGTCTTCGAGTAGTGCGGTACACGTTTACGTAGCAGTCTTCATAGACTTCCCGGGTAGGCGGGTGAAGACGTCGTACGAGCGTTGCTGTACCCTTGGGGATCGAGAAAAGATTCACTCTAAATTGGGGCTTCTTTCTTCTGGGGCTAAGCGTTGTGAGTGAAGATTCCTAAAGCCTGAGGTTTTTACGTTTTGGTGTTGAACACATAGTGTCTTCGTATGGTCGGGGATGTGCGCATCCTTGCGGAAAAGCGTCAGTGGTGAAAGTGACTGGTTATGCGCGATACCAGTAGCAGCCCTTGGCTTGACAACCACAATTTATGCATGTTCAGAAGTTCCTCGTGTTGTTGATTGTTAGAAGTGTTTCTTATTTATATACTAGGAAAGTCTGGGAATTTCAAGCTCGATTATCCAGATTTTCCACGGACAAAGCCGGGAAAGCTTATAAGCAATAGCTTATATGACCGGAACGGGAGAACTGGCGAGTTGACTTAGTATCAGAGCCATAAAACAAAGAGATAGATAGATAGATAACCTTTATAAACCATAAACTTTTGAAATTGATGATACGTGGTAAATATCAGTACTTAGCCCTCGACATGGGGTTTAATCACTTATCTAAACAAAATTCATCCGAATGATGGTGGTGTCTGATTGGTCTATTTTCTATTGAGGGAAATAATAGCTGGTAAACAGCACATGAGGTTTAATCACATATCTAAGCAAAATTTATCCAAAAGATGGTGGTTTCTTCAGTGCCGTATTATCCATTAGGCTGACTATGCTACAGCCCAGGGTGCCATGAAAATAATAGGCGTCAGACAGGGGAGTAATAGGCGCTAGACAGAGGAGTTTTTAAAAAGTTTAGGTCGGGTGGGTATTAGAAGAAATTCCTCTTTGAATAAGGTGCTTTGAAATAAATGAAATAGGCGCGAAAAGGAGGAAATGACTTTTTTTTTGTGTTTTGGTCATCAAATTTCATTTCGGGTGGTGAAGTAAGGCGCCTGAAAAGAAAATAGGCGCAACGGAGGTAAAGACTTTTTTTTGTCACCCAAAGTAGGCGCTCTGGGACTTGTAGCCTAGGGCGCCTCATAAGGTTAATACGGCCATGGGTTTCTGATTGGTTTATTTTCTAATAAAAAAATAATCAAAATTAAACAAAATTTATTCAAATAATGGTGGTGTCTGATTGGTCTACTTCAAAATAAGGAAAATAATCTCTAAAAAGACGAAGCTTACTAGTGGTATTTAATTTAAAACGAAATATTTATGAGCTGCTAAAAAAATGTTGTTTTATTACAGTCGGCTTCCCAATTAAAATTCTTTTAGGTTTTAATTAATGACCAAGTTACCGCTGTTTAAAAAAATAAACAAAATCTTTCTTGTTAAGTACTTGTTTTTGTATTTTTAGCCTGTACCGACATAATAAATGCTTAATTTTTTTATCAAAACTCCTCTAAAAATAATGTTTTTTTTTTGCTTTCTTTTTTAGGACTTTCATTAGTATCGGGAGTGTAATTATATTAACAATAGAGACATTTTGCACCTCTTAAAATAACAGACGTTTTTGGCCTCCTTATGGTTATCGTTATTAAACATAACGATTACGGCAGCAGTTTTAGACAGAGATTTTTCAGCCTCTTTTAAGAAATATATCTTGCGTCTGCGCTATCGACACATAACCTTATTTTTTGCCTATGGTTCACCGATTTTAAAGTTAACGAAAAATCAGTATTTACTTTTATTCTTCATAAGATATAAATTGATATTTAAATATATGCAAACACTTCTGTTGATTAGGTTTTTAATGTAGAGCAAACAATACAGTATAAGCAAAACACAAAAAGTAAGGTTAAGTTTGGTAGTAGAATAAAAAGCAAGTGTGCCAGATTGTAACATCTAAATTAATTTATGATTTAGAATATCCGTAAAAGTGCAAGTACGTTTGAATTTCTTAACACTATTTGATTTTGATTTGATTTTTATTACTGCTATAGATTTTTCGCTAATTAGAGCCTTTGTATAAATGATATTTTAATTAATACGGCAATAAAATTTTAACCTTTTAAATAATTGATATTAAAATTTCTACAATCCGGCAACCACGCAGTTTAACAATAACGATAACGATAACGATAAGCTCTTCGGTATTTATCCGTAATTAAAGGAGTCCGGTATGGTTAATAACGATAACGGATCATGTTTGCGTTACTGCGCAGTCTCAGAATAACGTTAACCACAACGGAATTGCAAAATAAGGGGTGCAAAATGTCTCTAATAATACAGGCATATTTCGTTCTTTAAAATTAAATTTTTGGGACATAATCAAAACATACTTACAAATAAATTTTTTCCAGGTGTTTTAGAAAAAAATTGTTCGGAGTTCGAATCATAGGCAGTGCCGTATTATCCATTAGGCTGACTAGGCTACAGCCTAGGGCGCCATGAAAAAATAGGCGCTACACAGGGAAGTTTTTAAAAAAGTTTAGGTCGGGTGGAGATTAGAAATAACTTTTCTGTGGGGACATAAATAAAAAGACGCGAAAAGGAAAGCATGACCTTTTTTTTTTTTTTTTGCTCTTCAAAAATTTTTTTGTAGGAAAATAGGCGCTCTGGAAATTGTAGCCTAGGGCGCCTCATACCCTTAATACGGCCCTGATCATAGGCGTATTCAGGGGTTCGCAGCACCACCAAAGGCATAAGAGCAAATAGATAGCCTTTTTTTACTAAATATACAGGGTGATTTAGAATAAAATGCTGTTCCTTAATGCCGGCTTTACACGTGTCAAGTAGCTTAAACAAGTTACTCAAGCCAGTAACTAAAAAACTATGTATTTCAATTTATTTACTTGCGCAAGTATTAAATTTAGGCGCGCTTGTGGCTGCTCTGGTTGTATCGGCAAGCGTCGATCTCCGGAGTTAAGCAGTGAAGTGCGCGCCCATAACTTGGATGGGTGACCGACGTTGTGGGTTTTGGGCAACGGCTCGCGGTGTTCTGCTCGGGGGTGAACGAACGGACCGAGCGGCAACCATCCAAGTTATGGAATGAATGGTGTGTGAATGGGAAGGAGTAGGGGTCAAGGTACAATAAGCCTTCAGGCTGCAGTGCACCACCTAGGGGGACGGTCGTCGGACCTGGGTGGGATGACCCCGAAAGGGCGCAAAAAAAAAAAGTATTAAATTCAGTGGTTTACATGCTGCACGTACCTAAATTAATTGCTTGATTTAGCAACTTGCCAGTTGCGCAGCTAGCTTCTGGTTTTTGGGGAGCTTAAGCCCCAATTTATAGACTATATTCGCAGAAAAACACTAATACATTTTAAATGCCCAATAAGTTTGAGGTGTTAATCGCCGTCTTGGGGGAGCTTAGCTCCCCTAGCCCCCCTTAATTGCCCCCTGCAACTTTTTTAGGCTACTTGATACGTGTAAAGCCCACTTAAGGGTGTGATTTTTCGGGGGACGAGTTGCTATGAATTAAGAGGTATTTTTTGTAAGGCTCAACACTTTTTACTTTTTACCGTTAAAGCGAGTTCTGAACTAAATATTTTTTAAACAAAATATGGTATGCTACTGCTTTATCTCAAAAAAATTAATTTCATAACTTTTATGCACTTTTTAGCAAATCTGATGTTTTTTTTTATCTTTGGACAAACCACGAAGGCTAAAAGCCTAAATACTAACGTACCGTGGGTGTCTTAAGCGAGGCAAGAGGGAGTTTGTTGACACGGGACTTAAATACTCGAAGATTTGGGGGAAAGAAAGACTTCCGCGGGCAGCAGGTTCCACAATCTAGAAACTCTAGGGATAAAAGAACGAACAAAGTGGGAAGTTCGGGGCCTGTCCAGTTGGACCGTATAGGGATGCAAACGCGCGGAACCACGAATTTCTCTGTTGGGAACCGTGAGTGGAGGAACTATACAGGACAATTCTTCAGAGCAGAAGCCATGGAAGTACCTATAAAAAGCGATAAATCCTCCACAGCACGACGATGGGCAAGAGATGGAAGCCTTTCTGTAAGTGAAGGATCATTAATAAGACGAATAGCTCTTCTTTGAATAGAATCAAGAATGCTTAAGGTTGTGGGGGACGCCATGCCCCAGATATGAGAACAATATTCCAAGGGAGGTCGGATTTGGAACACATATAAAGTGTATAAATTAGAAGGGGAGAAATACTTTTGGCTCGAAAGAGAAATCCAAGCTTTTTGAAGCTGCCGTGGCTATTGATACAATGTGTTTATGCCCGTTAAGGTTACTTTCAAATGTGACGCCCACAAGATTGAACGTGTCTTTGCTCTGTAAAACTTGGCCGCTCATAAGTAGAGGATGAGTATGATGTATTGATGACTCTTTTCGCGGAAGGAATGTGATATTCTTACATCCGATGCATATTTTTAGCGTAAAAATTAGGAGCATTTCTGTAGTTAAGAACAAAAAACATTAAAAATAATGGTTCATAACTTTCATTGGTAGTACATTACAGAGAATAATTTTATTTTGTGTATAATCTGAGTTGAAATCCACTATCAATTTTTTTAGTATTTAAACTTCAGGATTTTAATTTTTCCACTTTAAAGTAAATGGTATTATTTAATTTTTAATATATTTTCTTATATTGATATTTCTGTATACAGGGCCGTTCTTGGCAGGGGTGCAGCAAGGACATTTGCACGGGGCGAAAAATTAAAGAAAAATTAAAGGGCAGCATTTTGACCGGGTTTTGAAAACAGTGGAAATTAAGGGGGCCTTTTTTGCTCTTCAAAAATATTTAGGAAAGAAAAAAGTGAAAATCAACGTGGAACACTTCATTAGAAGATTTCGTTAAGTATTATGAAAGAAGGGGCCTTTTTATGTTTAGCTGCCAATAACTGTTCAGGGGGCGACAATTTCTCTTTCTGCACGGGGTGACAGAAGACCCAGGAGACACTGTCTGTATAGTGATTTTATATCCATTTTTCACACTAATTTCGAAAGATAAATACAATAAATAATGCTTGCAAAGTTAAATAATTTCGTATATTTGAAAACAAAAATTTAGATTTTTTTATACAGGGTGTTACAGAATGTTGCGCAGAAATTTAAAAGACAGGACAAAATATAAAAATAAAAGTTTTTATGGACGTAGCTCTGAAAATGTTTTTTTCAACATCTGATATTGATAAAATTTGGCAGTATTATTTGAAATGCGAGTATAAAGATACGATTAATTTAGTTTAATTTATTTAGTCCAGCACAGTCTTGGGCAGCCCCTAAACAAATATTTTTTACAAAAAATGTACGCTACTGACTTTTGTGCACTTTTTTATAGTTTCATAAAAATAAATTAAAAATAATTCCAAAAAAAAGTTATATATATTTATTGTGTGATACAGGGATGTACAATTAATGAATTTTATGTTTTTTTTTTTTGTCAAAAGTGAGTAACACAAGAAATAAAATTAACAAAAGTCAGTGACCTACATTTTTTATCAGACGCCAATGGACCCAATGAATTTATTCAAAATCGGATAAACAATATAAAAACTACCTATTAATTAAAAAAACTATTGAAATCCGTTAGATGTCGCAATGGCAGTGAGATGTATACATTTTCTGCACAACACCCTGTATAGCGACACTCTCATATATAATATACCATAAAATAATTCAACCAACAAAATAATCCTACCTTTTAAGTTATGTTGAGCATAAAAATTTCATAGTTCAAAATTAAAGTCCTTAAGTAACAAAAAACTTTTCTCACCCACAAAACTCTTTTTATTGTTTCTAAAGTGTTTTTGTGTCCTATTTTTAATAAAACTCAAAAACTAACAATTTTTACAAGGATTTTCTCAAAGATAATTTGTTTATAAAAAGTTTTCCAACAACAAAATTAGAAAACGCGCGTTTTCGCGTAATTTTCCGGCATAGGCTGATACGACGTCGCTCCTGAAGAGATCGGGACGCACTGAATGAGCGTCGCGACGCCTGGTGATGTCAGCTTGTCTTTTACGCGACTGTGCTTGTGCAAGATTTAACTGATACTTTGGAGAGATTAGCACGTGATGATATTGGGTGCATTTTAAATGTCTTTAAGGCTGCTTTAATAATAGGTTGGTTAAGCACTTAATAAGGTTATCCGGCTGTTAATATTAATAAATACTTTTTTGTAAATTAAACCTACTTTAAAAAGTAAATAAAACTCATTAAAAAGTTAAAAATAATTTTAAAAAATGAAGTCGGATAATAACATAATAATATGGTATTAAAGTATAAAAATCTGCTTAATAGATGTTATTTTTTGATACACGCCAAATCAGAGAAAAAAAACTCAAAAAAAAATTAAAATAGGTAAATGAAAAACTAAAAATCGACGTTTCGGTGGCAAGTCTGCTACCGTTGTCAAGATAAAATTAAATTAAAATAATTTTTTTAAAAATTAACAATTATTTGGGTTTAAAAATTAAAATTTTTGAGCTTTTTGTTAAGGAAATTCTAAAAATCCTTGACATTAAATGTCAAATATGTTTGATTGGTTAAAAAACAAAAAAAAATCAAAAAAATTAAAATAGGTAAATTAAAAACTAAAAATCGACGTTTCGGTGGCAAGTCTGCTACCGTTGTCAAGATAAAATTAAATTAAAATAAACAATTTAAAAAATTAACAATTATTTAAGTTTAAAAATTAAAATTTTTGAGCTTTTTGTTAAGGAATTTCTAAAAATCTTTGACATTAAATGTGAAATATGTTTGATTGGTTAAAAAAACTAAAAATCGACGTTTCGTTGTCAAGATAAAATTAAATTAAAATATTTTTTTAATTAACAATTATTTAGGTTCAAAATTAAAATTTTGAGCTTTTTGTTAAGGAAATTCTGAAAATCTTTGACATTAAATGTCAAATATGTTTGTTTGGTTTAAAAAAAACAAAGAAACATATTTGACATTTAATGTCAAAGATTTTCAGAATTTCCTTAACAAAAAGCTCAAATATTTTAATTTTTAAACCTAAATAATTGTTAATTTTTAAATTTTTTGTTTTAATTTAATTTTATCTTGACAGCGGTGGCAAACTTGCCACCGAAACGTCGATTTTTAGTTTTTCATTTACCTATTTTTTTTTTTTTTTGATTTTTTTTTAATCAGACTTGTCGTGTATCCAAAAATAACATCTATTAAATGAATCCGCCGAACCGATATAGAACATATCTTCAAGCTTGTGCTTATTATTTAGTTATTAACATTTAGTAGTTTAGGGCATATATTATTACCCGACTTCATTTTTACTTTTTTAAACTTCTTAGTAAGTTTTATTTATTTTTTTAAAGTGTTTATTTTTCGCTTTTTAGTTTATTATTATTACTATTAAATCCGTAAACATACACTAAAAACACTACCAGTACCTCTTTCAAAAAGCACAGGGACGTGTAATTTGATTGGTTTAAAACGTTACAGCCGGTCATGCAAAACTGTCACTTGGAGGGTCATGGTTAGTTCTGGTTTTTTAAATCTTTTTTTTTATTAATTGAATATAAAATTGAGAACCTCCTTGTTTTTGAAGTCGGTTAAAAAAGCGTTTAAATGTCATCGTAGGTTTATCGCAATCAAAGACAATTATAAACTGCTGCTCAATTCAACTGCAACTGAAAATTTTTTTGGTAAATTTCAAATCCTTATTACTCTTAAATAAAATACAATAGCAAAATGCGGCTTTCACTGTTTTGTAGGATAACTTTTTTGGAAAAAATGGCCATTTCACTTTGTGTAAATTTTCTCTTGTTTTTATTCTACAGGGTGTAATAGAAAAGTCCGTTTTTTACAAAAACTTTGTCAAGAGCGACATTCTACAAAAAAATTGTTTTTAATTTTTAATTATATAGTGTTATTCAGTAGACCATTTTGAAAAAACAAGTTTGTCAGATTTTGGATATTTGCTCCATTTTTCATGTTATAATTTTTTTTCAAAAAATTGATTTTTTCATATTGTACTCCCTGTATTTAACAGTTCATCACAGCGATTAATTTTTTTAGATAATTTTAAATGTACATAAGTACCCTTTAGAACTGTATTAGAATTTTATTTCTAAAAAAATTAATAACGCGTCAGTAGCGTCGCAATTGTAACTAAATTGTATTTTGGTAAAATTTCAATTCTCAAAGTTTCAGTGAGCACCACATATTCTGTATTTAAGATTTTAATTGTTTCTCTACAATTTTTAGAAACTACGGACATTTATCTCGGGACGGTTTTTTACTTTTTTAAAAAAGTCATCAGTGGCGTAGATATAATTTTTCTTCTGAATGCTCTTTTTACTTGCCAGAGGATTATTGCATGGAAGTAATAATTTGTAATTCGGGTTATTTTACGGTATTTATCGATTAGCTTAGAACAAACGTTAACATTTTTTTAAATCTTGGTAATTTTAGAAAAAAATATACAGGGTGTTTCAAAAAATTAAAGCTTCCACATTTATATTTTTTTTAATAAAAAGCAGGGTGTGAATCCTTAGATGATTTTACGAAGAAAGTTCAAATAAACTTATGTTCTGAGTGTCCTAACTTTTGAGATACAGGGTGTAAAACTTAAAAAATATATACATTTTTTTATAATAACTGTGATACCACTCTACAAATTTTAATAAAATTTGGTACATAGCCACTATCATAAAGTAACATACCTACGGATAAGAGAAACCATGGTATGCTAAAATTTTCGTACCGCTTTTGCGGCAGGCTGCGGCAGGCTTCTCATTGTTGCCAGTTTACACTTTAAATGCGTCAGTCGAAGCCTCGCCGCGTGTAACATCAGAGGTGGGGAGACACGTAAGCTTACTGAAATGACTAACTGGCGGTATTTCAACGAGAAACGAATAAAATTATATTGGGAGGTTTCGCATGACCTATCCTTAAATCGGCTATTCCATGATAACTCTTATAATTTCCTTACTCTATGCCACTATACATTGGGAGGCATTTTTTAAAGTAAAATATTTTTATCTTTTTTCAGTGGCGTTCGAGCGGGATTTAAATGAAATATTTTTTAAAGAAAATCATTGTACGCCACTGCTTTTTTGAAACAAAAATTATTCCATTTACTTTTAAGCAAATTTGATATCATGTTATTCTTTTGCCCGACGAATAGTTTTTACTTAATAAAATATGAAGCATTTCTCGGCATGTTCATATTATATTGTCAAAATTAATAAAAATGCCTTATTAGTGTTTTGGTAAAAGTGGCAAGATTTATTTTTTTAAAAACGCAAGTACCTGCATTTTAAATCTCTAATCTAATCTCTCCAAATCTCTCTTATCCAACTTTTAAAATTCTGTTATAAGAACTTCCTGCCAACATCTTTGGTATATTCGTGAATCACTTAAGAGACTGTTGTAGATCCCGCTCACTAGTTGCATAGAGGTTTAGGTCATTACATTTTTTTTTTAAGTTTCACACCCTGTATCTCAAAAGTTAGGACAGTCAGATGATAAGTTTATTTGAACTTTCTTCGTAAAATCATCTAAGGACTCACACCCTGCTATTCCTAAAAAAAATACAAATGTGGAAGCTTTAATTTTTGAAACACCCTGTATATTTTTTTCTAAAATTACCAAGATTTAAAAAAATGTTAACGTTTGTTCTAAGCTAATCGATAAATGCCCTAAAATAACCCGAATTACAAATTATTACTTCCATGCAATAATCCTCTGGCAAGTAAAAAAGAGCATTCAGAAGAAAAATTATGTCTACACCACTGATGACTTTTTAAAAAAAGTAAAAACCGTCCCGAGATAAATGTTCGTAGTTTCTAAAAATTGTAGAGAAACAATTAAAATCTTAATTACAGAATATGTGGTGCTCACAGAAACTTTGGGAATTGAAATTTTACCAAAATACAATTTAGTTACATTTTCGACGCTACTGACGCGTTAATAATTTTTTAGAAATAAAATTCTAAAACAGTTTTAAAAGGGTACTTATGTACATTTAAAATTATCTAAAAAAATAATCGCTGTGATGAACTGTTAAATACAGGGAGTACAATATGAAAAAAAATCAATTTTTTGAAGAAAAAATTATTACATGAAAAATGGAGCAGATATCAAAAATCTGACAAACTTGTTTTTTCAAAATGGTCTACTGAATAACACTATATAATTAAAAATTAAAAACTATTTTTTTTGTAGAATGTCGCTCTTGACAAAGTTTTTGTAAAAACCGGACTTTTCCATTACACTCTGTAGAATAAAAACAAGTGAAAATTTACACAAAGTGAAATGGCCATTTTTTTCAAAAAGTTATTCTACAAAACGGTAAAAGCCGCATTTTGCTATTGCATTTTATTTAAGATTAATAACGATTTGAAATTTACCAAAAAAATTTCCAGTTGCAGTTGAATTGAGCAGCAGTTTAGTTTCACTCAGAGGCGGGTTTACATATTTGCCGCCCGTAGGCTATTTTATTTTCGCCGCCCCTTTCTTCCTTGAGAAATATTTTTGAAGAGCAAAAAAAAAGGTCCTCACTTCCATTTCTTTCACTACTAGGTACAAAAATAAATTCGAAATCCAACAAAATTATTCATAACACAAAATCTGCCGCCCCCTAAGAAACGTCTGCCGCCCCCTAAAAACGCCGCCATAGGCTTCAGCCTACTCAGCCTTTTGGTAAATACGCCACTGATTTCACTAACTATAAATTGTCTTTGCCGCAATACAATAAATAATAGTTGCCAGTAGAATCAGTGTCGGACTAGGCCAACCGAGCAAATGTCCAGTGGGCCAACGCCTTGGGGGCCCTTCACGGAGGTAAAGCGGAGAAAAATCCAAAGTAATAAATATAATATGCATTTTAAAAATATAAAGTTTTATTATTACTCTGCAAATTTATATCTGCAATAGCTTATTATAAAACAAAAAAAGGAAAATAAAACGATATTTTCAAAAAGTTTAAGTTTGGGATTACGACAAAAATGTTTAAAGAAATTTTAAATGGGTTATTTTTAACCGACTTCAAAAACGAGGAGGTTCTCCAGTATGTTTTTTTGTGTAAGTATGCTACGCGATTACTCTGAAGTTTGTGGACCGATTTTAAAAATTCTTTTTTTATTGCACAATTGCATCGACTTTCTAAAATTACAGCAGTAACTCGTGTTTATTTAGAGCTTTTTAAAACATTTTCTGTAAACTAGAGCTAAAATAAAATTATTTAAAATCTGTTAAGTTAAATAAAATCTGTTAAGTTAAATTTTACCTACTATTAAATCAAACAGTTGTAGCAGAACTTTTAAAGACTAAATAAATAAAATAATTATTCTAAAGAAGCATTGTCTACTTTCATAAAAAGTTGTCTTATACTTCACATTCAAATCCTTAAAGATATGGTTAAAAAAATGTTCTTTTTTTAACACGCTTTTATTAACTTGGGTTGTAACTATCTGGCTATGTAACGGAATCTTTGAGCCTAATTTTAACCAACTTCCAGCTATTCGATTTCTTTGAAACTTTGCACACGTATTAAGGAAACATGACAATGCAATAATCTGCAAACAGTATCCCGTTGTCTTTTTTGGATCGCCAGGAAAAAAATTCCATTATATTATAAAAACAACACCTAGGTTGCCATCTGTTGGCAACATTTCAAACTTTGCTATTAAATGAAGAAGAAATTTTTTAGTGGGTTGCAATATATTGGCAACGGTCCAAACATTGCCTGGATTGCCATCTGTTGGCAAAATTTCAAACTTTGCTACTTAATTAAGAAGAAATTTTTAGTGAGTTGCAATCTGTTGGAAAAATTTTAAAATTTGCCACTCTTGTTCATTAAAAAATTTTTCGCCATTTTGTCAAGAGTAGCAGAAACTAAAAAATGAAAAATAATTAATAGTTTAAAAACTAAAAAAACACGCTTTTATATGCAACCGAACTAAAAATTAGAAAATAATTTTTCATTAAAAAAAATATTGTCATTTCATAGTAAAAAGCGTGGGGTGATAAATATATTAAATGTTATAATTATTATATTTGCAAATATCTATGATGGAAAAGTTATGAAAAAATAGTAAAATGCACCTCACGCTTTTTACTATGAAATGACAATATTTTTTTAATGAAAAATTATTTTCTAATTTTTAGTTCGGTTGCATATAAAAGCGTGTTTTTTTAGTTTTTTAAACTATTAATTATTTCGTTTTAATTGGAATGCACTGTATGTAGATTTCCGCCCGATAGAAGAAAAATATTTTTTTATCTTTCGACAATCCACGAGGGCCTTTATCCTAAGTCATAACTTACCATCAATTAAGTTCAATAGTTTTATCAAATAAAATGTTTGACTAATAGCTGGGTTAACATTATTAAGGTAAAATGAATTAAAACCAACATGTAAAATAAAAAATGTTTATTTAAATTAATAGCTACAAAAATCGATAAAATTTTATTAGGTTTCAACTACTTCCATTTGACTACTTTCTGTGTGTTCTTCACTAATTTCTCCCTCTTGTTCTTCATAACCTTCATTTTTCCCTTCTTCATTGGTATGTAAGACTTGACATACCTCATCTTCATTATCTAAAAAAATATAAACGTGAGTTAACTGTCATGTTTGTTACACCGAAAACCCACAGATTTCTTAAGCGAAAATATAAAGCCGCGTAAAATACGATTTAGCTCAAGGTTAGTTTATATTTATAAGGTTGCGACATATCCTCAACTTTTAGGCGGTTCGAGGTCGGGGACGCCAGGAAGGGCACGCCACGGAGAGAAGTTGGCAAGACTGGGTAAAATCAATGCTGATGATCAATCCAGTGGCGTCTAGAATTTGCGCTTTTCATTTTGCATTGTTTTGGTAGTGATATTTGTTGAAAGATGTAATTCCAAATGTTTTTTATTTAAAGTAAAAGAATTTACAACTTAATAATAATTAAAAACTGTTGTATAAACGGTTGTTCTACTAATACGATAAACTGTATATCTCCGGCACTGAACAACATGGCCGAAAAATGGGCGTGTGACGTCATAACACGTCAAAGCAATAAGGCCGAATGTCGTGACCTTATATAGACCGACTTTGGATTTAGCTAAGAAAAAGCCACGCGGTTATCAGTTCTGCCTGACTTTCAAATGATTCCCCCTTTTGTCACTAGCATACTATTTAAACGGCGCGATTAAAAAGAAATAGTTGGCTGCCGTCTTTATATTTGTATGACGCATCTGGCTTTTCTTAGTCGGTTGAGTTACTGGACACCCTGTATGTATGTGGGTAATTTGATTGAAATTGATGAATAACTTTGATGTCTATTGGTGCCTAAACGGTGAGGTTTATCGACTTTAATAAAAAGTACCTTATTTTTTAAGTTTTTGATTGTCTATAAAATGGCGTCCCCAGCTTTGCGACATCTGTCAAAATAAAAAGTTATGATGTAAATAAATTTTAAGTTTTAGGTAAATTTTAGAATCTGCAAAGCTCGATTTGTGTGCCAAATATCAACTGGATTGGTTAAAAAATAAATGCAAATATGGCGAAAAACCAAAATAAAAATTGAACTGTGGTGGCTTGTAACTCGAAAACAAATGACATTTTGAAAAAAATTATATGAAGCTCTACCCGTATATATAACAGGTAAATTTAAAGGGTATAAAACATAAATAAAAAAATATATACTATTTTTTTGTTTATGTGAAATTTTAGATATTGGATCCTCATTTAATTCTATAAATCTTTTTATTTCATATATCGCTAAAATCCTAAATTATTTGAAATAAAGGCAGTTTCCTCTTGGTCCATTTTCCATTTTTAAGTTTGTGGATCCCTGTACAAAACAAAAACAAATTTTTCAATGTGAATCTTGTTTTTTAGAAACAAAAGCAGTTGCTAAACACGAATTTCTTGAACATTTAAATTTTTAGTCCATTTGTCCTATTGTAAAGTCCATTCGTGGATATACTGTATAATAACCAATTAAACAATAATATGTAACCTTTTTTATTACCTACCTGCTACAGGGTATTCTTCTCCATCAGTTACCATCTGATTTTCTTGTCCTTCCTCAGGCTGTTGGTCATTTTGGTCATGATTTTCTGTTTCGTCCACTTGGGTTTCATCTATATTTGCCAGTTCTATAGAGTATACTATCGTTTTGCTCTTTTCCTACAATAAAAAAATTATAAATAAAACAGTACATGTTTATTAAAAAAAAAAACAAAATATAGACTGTCTACAGATGGGGTTTACAAAGGGACAAATGAACCAACAATTTTATCTTTCAAGAAAAAAAATATCTGATAAAAATTTTTGCTTGTAAAAAACATTGATTTACAAAAAGAAAATTTTGATTTTTTTTCCAAGAATAAACTACCTTTATTTTTACTAGTTATGATTCCCGGCTTCGCTCGGGAGTTGATATGAGACCCAAATAACCGTTGTTCTGAATGAAGTTCAAATACTCGACAACAGATGGCGCCACTACACTTAATTTCCAAGTTAAAGGGTTGGAAGTCTTTATATCTTTAAAAATACGCCCTTCGGGGTAAAACGGGAACTTTCTTGTTCGAGAGGGGATAAAGGGCTATTACACTATATAAGTCCCTTTATCGTATCGGGACTCCTTTTCAAGTTTTATCGGCACGCACATTTTATCAACTTAGTTTTATTATATAATAGCTATGATTTCCGGCTTTGCTCGGGAGTTGATATGAGACCCAAATAACCGTTGTTCTGAATGAACTTCAAATACTCGACAACAGATGGCGCCACTACACTTAATTTCCAAGTTGAAGGGTTGGAAGAGTCCTTATATCTTTAAAAATACGCCCTTTAGGGTAAAACGGGAACTTTCTTGTTCGCGGGGACATAAAGGGCTATCACACTATATAAGTCCCTTTATCGTATCGGGACTCCTTTTCAAGTTTTATCAGCACGCACATTTTATCAACTTAGTTTTATTATATATAATGATTTTTAAGCAAAAATGTCATTTAGAAAATGTATTTAGAATAAAAATTGTAATTAATGAAAATAATAAAAATGAATGAATTAATTTGACGCAGGTTTTAAAAAGGAAATTATGAGAGTTTTTAGGCTACTTATAAAAATTTAAAATAATTAATTTTTGGTATTGTTTCGAAACACCTCGTATAAAAAAAAACACGTGTCTTCGTTTTTATACCTCTTATTAACAATCGGACGTAACTATGGTTACAATAAAGACAAAATAAATATTAACTTGTCAATGTCTCGAGGTTTACACCACAAAAGTCGAATCTATACTAATAATCCAAGCTTTTCCATCGCCCTTTTATAGTATGATAGAATTTGAAGAATGATCTAGAATTTTGAAGAAATATCACGAAAATTCCATAGTACAGGATGGATAAAAAGTTCTCAATGGATAATTTGGAAGTTTTCGAAAACCTTCTAAAGTGACGAAAGAACTTGGAAAAATTAAGGGAAATTATTAAAATAAATTTACAAACTAAATTAAAATGATCATAACTGTTTAAAATTCTCTAACCTAAACACATTTTTTGAAGTCTGTAACAATATCATCAAAATCAGTTTTATAATTTTTTTGATACCCCTGTAGAATTAAAAAGACATTTAAATTGCTATTTTTAATAAAAATATATCTTCTTTAAAAGTGAAGGTGTGCACTCTTAAGCTAGCCCCAAATTGAAACGCGTCTAACGCGTGCGACTCGAGAAAAGAAAACCAATTATAACCGCGGTAATAATTGGTGACAACTTTGACGTATAATACATTGTTTTAACGTCAACATAACCGATTGGTAAATACCGTTTTAGAATTGGTTCTTCGCCTAAAATTAATGAATGTTTTTTTGAATAGACGCGTCGCTAGTTAATTTGCGGTGTATAATTTAATTTTCATTCTGCGTCGCGTACGCGTCATACGTATATCAATTTGCTCCTTGCCTTAGAGAAAAATCATGTTTTTTCAAGTATTTGCGGAACCCTGTATACAAAATTAACATTTTTAATTTTTTATGAAAATGTATTTTTTTTCAAAAATAATACATTTAATCCATTTGTCCTATTGTGAACCCCATCCTTGGGTCTGTAGATACCCTTTAGTAGCTTTCCAGTGACGAAAATTTTTGTGCGTCACACTCCAGGGCTTGAAGCTCTTGATCTGCTATAAAAGTTAGTCACTGTAACACATCCTTAGACAAGGAAAGAGAGATAACTTTAGAAATTTTGAAATTTCTTTTTTTAACCTTTCTTGGCTTTATAATAATCTCTTTTTAATATCTAATTCCATTTTAAACAAATAATTTCAAAAATCCATCCTTAACCATAAAAAACACGTTTAAAGCACAAAAACCAAAGAGGGGTTGGTGCTTGAGGGGCAAGGGAAAGAAAAACGGAGTAGTTGAGGTGCATAACACTTTCCGTCACTGGAACGTCATAAAGTAGAACGAAATGCTCCTGAGCTACTCGAGAGCGCTCTATATGCGTTACAGGGTAGCTTTCCAGTGACGAAAACTTTTGTGCGTCACGCTCCATCGGGCCTTGAAGCTCTTGATCTGCTATGAAAAGTTAGTCACTGAAACGCATCCTTAGACAAGGAAAGAGAGATAACTTTAAGAAATTTTATTATTTTTTTCCCTTTCTTGGCTTTATAATAATAATCTCTTTTTAATATCTAATTCCATTTTAAACAAATAATTTCAAAAAATCCATCTTTAACCATAAAAAACACGTTTCAAGCACAAAAACCAAAGAGGGGCTGGTGCATGAGAGGCAAGGGAAGGAAAAACGGAGTAGTTCAGGTGCATAACGCTTTCCGTCACTGGAACGCCATAAAGTAGAACGAAATGCTCCTGAGCTACTGGAGCCACTCTGACTGACAGTGTTACAATATTTTGTTTCTTAATTTGAATAGCTAATATTTACTTTACCTTGTCCATGCACAGTCGCCAAGTGATCTCTAAGAGCAAAGGACCGGGCATAACTAGCTCCACACATCCAACAGTCAAATTTGAGGTTATTGTCTCTCTTATGAGTCTCCATGTGCGCTCTTACAGCGTAAAGAGAGGCGAATGGTCTATTGCATTCATTGCAGGAAAAAGGCTTGGTGTGACTAAAAATTGGACGTAACAATAAATAATTTTCGTCGAAAATGATGTCGTTCTTTACATCGTTTTACAAACCTACCCTTATTTTTTTGGCTTAATAGGATAAAGTAATAAAAGGTAGATTAAAAAAATTAACGATTATTTTTGACTCTTCTGTATTTATTGTCAGGCAGAACAAAACCCTAATTCATATTTAGGGATTATTTAGAAAAAATATGGACGGTTATGGAATGTTTGCAAAACATAAATCATCATTTGATGACATAAACGTCAAAACAAGTCAAAAACGGTCAAACTTAGGTATAGAACACTATAGGGAAAAATAGCCTAAAATGACATACTTTATAAATTTTTGCCTATATTTTATAGCTATTTATGTATCAAGGGCGTTACTAGGACTATAATGCCCTGAAGGTCGAAATAGCCCGAGGGCCTCTGGCCCAAGGGCTAGATTTCGACCTGATGGGAATTATAGTCCAGTAAAGCCCGTGGTGCATACAATGCTTTATGTTTTACCCAAAAAGAGTTTTTCAATGACTAATTACATTATTTATTCGCAATATAAAAATAAGTTGCACCCGTACCTGTATACGTAAGTAGATAATGACTGGTGTTAAGTTTGACTTTGATGTTTCTATCAGTTAGTCAGTTGGCATTTTTTATTTAACGATTTGCTCAAAATGGAAGAAATTCCACAAAATATAAGAGAAAAGGCCATAAAAGCGACCGAAAATCTTTTGCCAGTTTAATCAAGGCAACAGTATGATCGGGAGTATGGCATATTTGGTATTTGGAAAGATGCGAACGCAATTCTTCAAATAACCGAAACCGTTTTAATGGCATATTTTCAGGAACTGGTAAGTTATTGATTTTATTTTAATACATATGTTTGTATAAACTTGATCTTTATTGTGAGAGAAATAAAATTGGATAAGCAATAAAATTTCCATATTAGTGCATTAGGGCATTATAAGCGGGCATTATCATAATGCCCGCTTATAATGCCCTAGGTGTGATAGCAGGTATTATTGCTACCATAACATATTCCGTTTCTAAGGTATTACAGATCAATAATAGATGGGTAAAACATAAAAAAAATAATAATGTAATTCTCTGGTGTCCGATAAAATGACCCAATACTTTTTGAGGTTAACGAACACATTAAAATAGAATGGTATTTTACATTTATTACATGTATGTCATTTTACCAAAAAAGACAATTTAGCAAACATGCTTAAATTTTGAAAGTATTAATATAACTATAAAATCATATTTATAAATAAACATAACCAAAGTATTCGAAATTGATAAGAATTATTTTGCGATCGGTAAATTGAAAATTAAACTTGAAATGTCTTGCAAAAAAAAAACAGGGACATGCACCTGTACGGTAATTTCAATACTAATTACAGTGATCATATTACCCACTCCAACACGTTTAAGAGGTTTACTACTAAAGCGGGAAATTCAAAAAGTGTGTCATTTTACCCGAATATGTCATTTTAGGCCAGTTCTCCCTACATAAAATATGTTTAGAATTTTACGCGCAGAACCTAAAAATAAATAAAGTATAGGGTGTTCCATTTAGTATAAGAAAGTTGGCATTAACTTCCAGTATAACCGGAAGTGGTAGTACTGTTAAAATATTTTAGTCGTATATACCCCACTGACTATAATGTCAAAGAATACCAATCCATAGAACCCCACAAGTGAGATTTCAACGTACCCTAAAAATTTTTAGTACCTACCCTAACCAACAGATAGCGAAAGTAGTACGATGTCGCTTGGCTAATACGATTACCATCAGAAATTGATAGCAGTCGCTGACGAGCAGTCGGCCCGATCAGTTAGAGTGAGGATATACGCAAAATTTAATAAAAAAAAATCCCCTATATATGGACCCAGTATCCATAGGATTATTAAATTTATGATTTCAGAATAGGACATATCGATGCGTTTTTACAAAACATCGTAAGCGACATTCGCCAATTTTACGGGAAACGATTTTTCTTCCCATTGCGTTATTTTTAAAGAAAACCCGAGATCTAATGTTTTTATTTTAAATTTCTTCTTAATTTGAATTACAAAACAAACATATTTAACATTTAATTTCAAAATTTACAGAATCACCTAAATAAAAAGGTAAAAATTTTAAAATTCTAAACCTAAATAATAGTTAATTCTTAAATTTTTTATTTTTATTCAATTTATCTTGACAACGGTGGCAGACTTGCCACCAAAACGTCGATTTTTAGTTCTCTATTTACTTGCTTTATTTTTTTTGTACTTTTAATTTATTTTTTGGCGTGTACCCAAATAACTACCATTAATTAAATGAACCGCCGAACCAATATAGAACATATCTTCATCTGAAATAAAGCCAATGAAAAAAAAACGTTTCCCGTAAAACTGACGAATGTCGCTTACGATGTTTTGTCAAAAACCCATCGATTTATCCTATTCTGAAATCATAAATTTAATAATCTTATGGATACTACCATTTATCGGGGATTTTATTTTTATTAAATTTTGCGTATATCCTCACTCTAACTGATCGGGCCGACTGCTCGTCAGCGACTGCTATAAATTTCTGATGGCAATCGTATTAGCAAAGCGACATCGTACTACTTTCGCCATCTGTTGGTCAGGGTAGGTACTAAAAATTTTTAGGGTACGCTGAAATCAAACTGTGGGGCTATGGATTGGTATTTTTTGATAATGTTCCTAAATTTTTCAAAGCCCACTTTTCAAAAAATCGATCGCAGCAGGTCTCGGTGGGACATCCTGTCTAATTATTCAAAAATAATTATCATACCTATTTTTATGTCCAGCTAACTGCACTGCCGTTTTGAAGGCTTTTGGACAAAACGGACATTTATATTTCCTTTCATCTGAGTGGGTCTGCATATGATGATTGTACTGACCATGAGATTTAAAGCTAAAAAATGTTTACAATGTTTATGTTTAAGTAATAAATCCTGGATGGTAATTATAGTAATAATAATATAAACGCGTGTACAGTGTGGGCCAAATTAAACTTGCACACTTTTTAACTAATAATAACTTTTTATCTGTTGCGCCCATCTTTTTCATTTTTAAGGGGCTAATAGGTTTGCCAATTTTGGTCAAACAGAACTGGATTTACGGGACTTTTTCCAAAATGATGCATTAAACTTCGTTGCAAAAAAAATATCTTCAACTGGGCTAGTACGTTTATTTTTAATTAATTTACTCTCGAGTTTGCTCTGCATCCAACTCAGCAAGCATGGTAACCTCACATTTTTATTTTTAAAAGACACTAAAAAAAAGTCCTTTTTTAAAATCGAGAGAAATGCATGCTTTATGGGGAGCATTATTTATCAAAAGTAATTATAATTCCTAAATCCTCAAACTGTTGACAGATAAGCTGTTATTCTATTCTATTCTATTTTCGATTTTTGGCTTTTACACTTAGTGCATTCAGCCATCGTCAAGTGGTTGGAAAATTGGATTGTCGGGTTCTAGACCCCCAGATTTTCCTTTTATTGCTCAAAACATATTTTCTGTTTAAAAACACATTTTTTCTATCTACATGCATAAATTGTGACTGTCAAGCCAGCGGCTGCTACTGGTATCGCGCATAACCGTCACTTTCACTACTGACGTATTTCCGCAAGGCGTGCGGACCTCCTCGACCATACGAGGACATCATGTGTTCAACACCAAAACGTAAAATATTCAGGCTTTAGGAATCCTCACTCACAGCGCTTAGCCCCAGAAGAAAGAAGCCCCAATTTAGCGTGAATCTTTTCTCGATCCCCAAGGGTACAGCCACGCTCGTACGATGCGTTCAATCGCCTACCCGGGAAGTCTATGTAGACCTCTACGTAAACATGAACCGCACTACTCGAAGACCGCGGAAAGAGTAGATAAGCTGTTACTGAATCATTTCCCATAGTTTATCTACAAGAAAAACATATTAGCTTAATTTTAGCTAAATCAGATTTATTTTGCAACGAGATTAAATACAGTATTTTGGAAAAAGTCCCGTAAGTCCAGTCCTGTCTAAATCTATTTGACCAAATTTGGCAAACCTAGAGAAAACATATCTATTCTATTAGCCCTTTAAAAATAAAAAAGATAGGCGCAACAGTTAAAAAGTGTTGCGAAGTTTAATTTGACCCACCCTGTATATGAAAAATAATAAATATTAGTACCTACCGTTTGCCACAATGCTTGACATGTATATGGTCTTGTATTTGTATGGGTGCGCATGTGCAAAGTTAAGCAATAACTCACTCTAAACGCTCTTCCGCACACCTGGCACACATGCGGTTTTTCACCGGTGTGAATCCTCTCATGTTTAACCTAAAAATATTTTAAATGCTAAAATGTTTAGTTATAAACTCTAAAATAGTTATTTACATTACAAGGGGAGGAAAGTGTCACTTTTTCTCCCGGGGATGATTTGTTTGCAACCATTCAAGGGAGAAAAAGACACTTTTATTTCAGAAAAAATGTATGTTTTTTCGAAGTGACTAGGGGCACGTTGATGTGCCGCGATTATTTTTTACCGGGCACGTGTATGACGTCACTACTGAGCGTGCCATTATTCATCATCAAAGTTGAAATCCAAACTATCCTTAATTTGGCTATATTCTGCCTTCTTTTTGCACAAAATTCTTGATATAAAACTAAATTGGCATACAATATTTTATGAACATCCTTAAAAAACCTCTTTTTAGTTATTTTACACGTTTTTTTATTAAATTCTTTTTTACGCCCAAAACGCTGCAACCATGCATACACCTATGTGTATAATGGTTTCAAACATGGCGACTTGATTTAAAGCAAACCTTTTATTATATTAATAAAAAATCATATCATATATAATCAGTAAAAAACAGGTTTTAAAAAGGTTTTTAATGTAAAATGAAATATTGTGTGCCAATTTAGTGTTATATCAGAATTTAGTAGCAAAAAGAAGGAAGAATATAGTAAAAATAAGGAAAGTAGACAGTAGTGACGTCATACACGTGCCCGGTAAAAAAATAATCACGACACATCAACATTGCCCCTAGTCACTTCGTTTTTTTTAGTACCTTTGGTGATATTTTCAAGAAATACATAATTATTTGGCTGCAGTATGGGAAAAAAGTATTCTAACTTAATTCGCGAGTTCTTGTATCTCATAATAAATGAACCAGTCAAAAATATGACTTTTGAAAGCGTCAAACATCATAGGAAATATCGTTGTCAAGGTGCTTAGCGTTGTTTATAATAAATGTGACATAAGTAAACAGTTTAATTCGGTCGAAGAAAAAATATCATTTCAAATCAATATGGACTCTGAAGACGACGACAATATCCCTCAAAATATTTTGCAAACCGTATCATGTATCAATAAATCTTTTGCCAAATAAGTCTCGCAAAACATATGAAAAAGTCCGTATTCTTGAGTTTGTGAGAGAAAGTGGTAAAAAATGGGAGTGACCAAGAAATCCTGTATTTTTGAAGCCAATTCTATCAAAACGAGCAAATGATTTTTCTTGGTATTGACTGAGAGAAAGTCGAAAAATCAGTGAAAAATAGATTTACATAACCTATAAACTTAAGCATTAGGCGTTGACTATCGTGTGAAGATTTTTATTAATACATATATTATCTTTATTTTTTATTTTGATTGTAAATAATAAATAATATTAATCACTTAATATATTGGAACGATATTATATTAATAAAAATGTAGTGGAGGCAGTGGAGAAGTGGCATATTGGGATAAACATTTTTGTTCAAAGAGATCCCTTTACAGTTTCAGATTTAAAATTTGAAAAGATGTTTAGATTGGCCCAAAACATTTGGTGTACAAATTGGTAGAGGTACTGACCTTTATTCAACCACAACCACGAGCTTCGGCACTTTCAATGACTACAAATGTAAGCAGATATCTATTTTTTACCAAGAAAACAATAGTGTGGATATGTGTTTAATGCACAGAACTGAAAAAGGTATTAGAGGATTGTGGTTTAATGTCAAAAATAGTTTTAGAAACGTAATAAAAAAATATTGAATATTATATTGAAAACTGAACTAGGTTAAGCCCCCCTTCATTCTCTTTGTAAAACAGTTGACAACCAAAAAAAAGAAAAAAGCTCATCACCCCAAAATCTTTAATATTAGGGCCCCCTCTTCTATATTTTACGATCAACAAAAGGTCTCTACCTTCAAAACTACGCTTCTCAACCCTAATATGTACCTTTTTTTTGTATGAGGACTCCCCTACGCTAGTTCTTTTAGAGATTTTTGTCTTCATGATATAGATTTAAGCCGGCTGTCCATGAAAGCGGTTTTCCGCTCGCGGATGATAATTCAGCGTTGTGATTGGCGGGAAAAGCATTTTAAATTTGCAATAACCAATCACAACGCTGAATTATCATCCGCGAGCGGAAAACCGCTCTCATGGACAACCGGCTTTAAACGTTAATAAAATGCTAAACACTAGAAAAGTTAAATGTTCGTTTAAAACTACAAAATTTCTGTTTCAAACTGCCAAACAAAATATCTTTGGTTAGTTCTTCACTGTCAAAATTATCTTTATTTTCACTGGCCCAAATGAAACATATACGTTTGGCAACACTGCCTCACAATTTTCATTCTCCTTTCTATCGAGCCCGGTCAAGAATACTGTCATTGGAAAACGATAGAAAATCGGGGGAATAGAAAAGCTGAGGGAGTGTGACTTTCTCTCAAAATCAAGAATACGGGCCCTGGAAGGAAAAGTGCCGTTTATCTCCCACCGTACGGAGAAGGAAAAGTCTATTTTTGATTAAGCCCATAAGAACGTTATTTTATTTATTTTAATATGATTAGGCGATGATAGGCGTTTTTAATTCCTGTTATCTGACACTGAAGATTCCAAAAAAGAATAATATAAGTTTAAATAAAAAAAAGAAAAGAACAGATACATTCATACAGTTTAATAAGGTTTTTATATACTGTAGGATCACCATAAAAATTGGTCGCAAAAATAAAAAAATCTTGTCTTCAGGAACATGGAAACTATTTTCCTAAAAATTATATAATATTTTTTTACCTTCTCGTGAGGCCTTGCAAATCTCCTACCACAGTACTGACATTCATACTGCCTCTTTTGACACTGGTTAAGAATGTGCTCTTCTAACGCTGGATAATTATTAAATGGCTTTTTACAATATGAACAGGCGATTTTTTATTATTGGAATGTGCTGTAATAAAAGGAACACAATTTAGTTCATAATTAAAAACGAACTAAAAATACAATACGTTTAAAAAAAATTAACATACAAACAAGTAAAAATTATGGTGCAAGCCATCAATATTTAATGTGTTTACGTTTTTCAAAAGCAGTACAGATGTATTAGGTGTTGTAATGAAAACAATTGAATTTAACTGTTTTCTCATAAATATTCCAATAAGATTATTTAAAAAAAAATAACTTAATAAAGAAAAATTACGCAGAACTTGCTGTGCGCGAATTATGCACAGTTTTACAATAGAAGTTTAAGCTGAGGTTCAGTTGAGCTCAACTGGTATTTGAACCTGCCCATTTATTTAAATTATATTGCTGTCAAGTAAATGCCAAAAGTGACAGTAATAAATTGTAAATGGGTAAGTTAATGTACCAGTTAAATTCAGCTTAACCATAACTGAACTGGCAATTGCAAAACTGGGCATTAGTGTTTTCAAGTAGTTCTTTTAGTTATAACTAAATTACATGTTTGATTACTTGCTTTTTTGGTTGAGTTTGATTATTTTAAGAGGTATTTTTGGAACACCTGTTTTTTATTTTTATTTATAAGTAGCATTTTTAAGGGTATACAGAGTGACCATTTTTAAGTCGGGATTATTGCTAACTTCTTTATTATTAAAGATACGAAGTCGGTCAAATTAGTAAAGTTGTAGTCCGCTAATTAACGTGCTGCAAACAGCAAAACAATTAAACATCAGGTTTTTGATTTATTGAAAAAATATACTTGTTTTAAATGGAACACCCTGTATATTATATCACCATTCGAAACATCTATTAAAAAGGTTTAAAAAAGTCTACATGTGAGATACCCAATTTTTAATAGTTTCGGAAATATGGCCATCCTCAGAATTTTGATAGTAAACTGATATTTTTAAATAAAACACCCTGTATATTGCATCACCATTAAATAGATATTTTAAAGAGCTTTAAGAAAATACCATATTTAATATCGATGGTCTAGTTTACACAAGGTGTAAGTTTAAAAATAACTTTTTAAGTTATATGAACTTTAAACTTTAAAAACTTGTCATAATTCTAGTCTAAACGTACTTAAAACGTTAGATGCTAATATATTTTTAAAATTGTTACATTATTATTGCTCTCATATTTATGAACAAATAATAAAATACCAGTTAGCCTGACATTACGTTGTCATTTTGAAATTTAGTGCTTTATTATTATCAAAAAATCGTACAGTGAAAAGATTAAAGTTGTATTTATACAAACGAATTAAGTTAAGTTAAACTAAACTGGAGTAAACAAATTTCCAGAACTTATGACATTTATAATATTTACATGCTTCAATAAATTATTAATATTATTACAATAATTAATATGTTGTTATTTATCACTGTGCCTTTGGTCTCAAATTTTTTGATAGTCCTATCGATTGTTGATTTTCCGGGTATCGGTCTATTCGGATACTGAGCAGCGAAGATGTCTGACACCTTTTGGTAACTATTTCCTTTGATAGTACCATTTAATCATCAATACTTTTTCTTCAGTAGTAACTCATGGTTAATCTTTTCAGTTCTACGATTTTTAATGATAATAAAGCACTAAATATCAAAATGACAACTTTATGTGACGCTAATTGGTATTTTTGTTGTTTGTGCATAAAGATGAGAGCGATAATATTGTAACAATTTTTTAAAAATATATTAGCATCTAACTAGCAAACGGGTTAACCGAAAAATCTAAAGTTTTTACCATGGACGTAGATTTGCATGCTCTCTTTCAATAAACTTCAATAGAAATTTTCTCTAAAATAATTAGGGGAGCCAACAACTGACCCCATTAAAAATTACATATGATTTGCTATGTCCCGCCCGGCGATGCATCGCCCTGTATAAAATTCTGCCTAGCTTACCTTTCATATGCATATCTAAATTTTCTTGTATCAAACTTTCTGTTACATACAAGACAAACAATATTTTCAATGTCTTCATGAGATTTCATATACTTCTTCTATTCTTTGTCATATTCTTTAAAACAAACAGTACACTGAAAAGCCAGCGATCTGCACTGTTCTGCTCTTCGTTTTCTTCATTACTCTGACCCATTATGTAAGACACGGGCGGGTCAACCTAAAAACAATGCCGGCGTTTTAAAGATAAAAAATTGTATATGGTGATTTTCAAAAAGCTTGTTTTATATCATGCTTCATTTGGTAGGTTTTACCTTAAATAAACACAGGGTGATTCAAAATCGATCACTAAACTTGAGGGGGTGATTCTACTTGACAAAATAAGGGTAGAGCTTCATATAATTTTTTCAAAATGTCATTCGTTTTCGAGTTACAAGCCGTCAAAGTTCAATTTTTATTTGATTTTTTTGCCATATTGCATTTATTTTTTAACCAATCCAGTTGATATTTGGCACACAAATCGAGCTTGCAAATTCTAAAATTTTAAGACAAAAGTACTATTTTTAAATACTGCCAGAGGGCACTTTACCTAAAACTTAAAATTTATTTACACCATAACTTTTTATTTTGTAGCTACAATGGTTCCGTGGGCTCGGTGGAACCCAGGCCCGCGGGTATCGAGGGCCCGCGTATCCAACAAACAAAAGGTTTTTTTTTATTTAGCGTTAGAAAAAATAAAATTAAAATTAAGTAGTAAATACAAATAGTTTTATTTGCTTTTATAGACCAGAAACATTGTACCTATTTAATCCCCATCATGCGTATATCTATATATATCTATTAGATTTGTTTACTTTAATATGTCTCTTCGAAACGTATAATTCTATAATTATTATGCAAGTCTGCATGTTTTTCCACTTATAAAAAACTGACGGAGCAATTAATTTATCCAGCACCAGCACAATTATTCCGAGACGGCATTTCTACGGTCTAAATAAACAAACACAAAAGGCCTGAAAAAACAACGATGCCGGTTGATTTTCTTACGCCTTGGTTTGGCTTGGTTACGTCAGATCATATTATTATAATCACATTATAATATTCGGCAACAGCGTGCCGGGCCCGGGGAAACCCAGAGTGGAGTAGTGTTTTTATAAATTGTGTTTTGTATTGTCATTTGTCATCGGCATCGGTCCTTCTTAAAGTTCGTATGTTAATAATTCAGTGTTCAAGTTTTATTGGTTTTATAAAATCCAGACAGTGAGCTAGCGTAACGTTGTAATTAAAGGTTTAGATTTGGGCATTGGATTAGTTATTAGATAGGCACCTACTCTAATACATTGAAATGAGCAATTACAAACATTTGTCAGGTGCAAGTAAGCGAAAAAGAGAGCTGAAATTGAAGAAAAAACCCGAAAACTTCCAAAAATATACCATTTTTTATATATAAACAGCTCATCTTCACCTAATGCTTTATCCAGTGACAATGCTATACCCTCTACATCTGCGATTGAAGATCAAATTGATAAAGGTGAGAATTTTTGCTTTTTTATTTTAATTTAATATTACAATGCAGTTAGCCTAGAAAAATTTTACTTACCTAGGTATATTATTTATTTTATGTCATACCAGTACATAATTGTGTTTTTATACCTTTGATACGAGCTAAATAATTGATTACTTTATACCCGTTCGGGCATAAAGTTACTTTATGCTGTCTGTTTTCCCACTTTTTGTTTACTTTGTCAAAGTCAAAATGAAAAAATATTTAATTTAAAAAAATATTCTTTATTTAAAACGAAGAAGTATGACATAAAATGTTGTATGCCCCACGGGTATTAATAGATATACCCTCGGGCAATCTTCATAATCCCTCGGGCCAGAGGCCCTGCGTTTAAGACTCTTGCCCTCCGGGCATAATCTTCTACTTAGTATACCCTTGATACATAAATAACTATGTTATTAAAAATTATAAAATAGTATAATTAAAAAATTGAAATTAACCGTTACCGCAGATGTTTTTCGTTAATTTAAATACACACACTTACATGCACATTATTAAGTCTATTTTATCATTTTAAGGTGAAAATGCCTTTGAAGTTGCTGTCGAATGAAATTATAAAAGCAATTAATGAAATTAGTGACTTAAACAAATTACGTGGTCAAGGGTACGATGGTGCCGCAAATATGAGCGGGATGTATAATGGGGTTCAGGCTAGAATATTAAAAGTGGCAAAAAATGCTCTTTTTGTACATTGTGCTGCCCATAATCTTAATTTAGTTTTAAACGATTCAGTAAGTAATGTAGAAAAAATAAGAAATTTTTTTGATTTTGTTCAAAGCTTGTATGTGTTTTTTGCACATAGTATCAAAAGATGGGCGTTACTCGAATCATTTACGAGCGAATCAAAAATTAAACTTAAAAAACTGTCAACAACCCGTTGGTCGTCACGTAACGATGCAATCAAAGCCCTACGATTTAGGTACCTCGATGTCCTTAAGGCTTTATCAAAAATAATTTTAACATCGAATAATAAATCTGAAATCGACGATTCTAAAGTATTTAAAAGTACGTTGGAAAGCTTTGAAACAGTATTTTTAATTATTTTAGAATCTAAAGTTTTAAGCAGTATAGATACGGTATCCAAACTTTTACAAAATGAGCAACAAGATATTCAAAAATCAAGTAAACTTTTAAAAAATGTTTTAAATTCAATAACTACCCTTCGAGAAGAATTTTTAAATATAAAAAAGAAGCCCAGGTTACGGCAAGTAAATGGGGTATAATTCCAGAATTTTTAGAAAAACGTATTTTCAGACGTAAGCGGTTTTTGATGATGTTGCCAGTGATTTTGTTTTTCAAAGTAGTGAAGATATCTTTAGGGTTAATGTATTTTATAAAAGTTTGGATATTATTATAGGCCAGTTACAACATAGAACAGTTAGTTTCCAACAACTATCTACTAACTTCGAAATTTTGGATGCAGAGGTTCTATTAAATTCCGATGATAAAGTTATATATCATATGGCAGAAAATATTTGTAACATATATAAGGGTGACATATCAGACATACTTTCAAATCAATTATTAGCTTTTCGAACCGTGAAGTATTGGAGGAGTTCATCTCCATTTATCGGGAATCTCCATGTTTATGGCAAATTAAATCAAAAGGACTACCATAATAAAAACAAAAGGAAGCTGCATATAAAAAGTTTAATAAACAAATTGATGGAAATTGATGAAGAAGCAAACCGTGATTCGGTTGTAAAAAAAATTAACGGCCTCAGAACAAATATTCGGAAGGAGAAAAAGAAAATTGAGGATTCCCAGCGTTCAGGTTCTGGGACAGTTGACCTATATACTCCTACCTTATGGTATTTTTCTTTATTTGATTTCCTGGATGATCAAGTCACTCCTAGAAAGTCATCTTCAAATGTAAATAATGACACAGATGTAGGTATTTTTATCTGTTTTTTTTTATTTAAAGTAAGCTACATATTATCTTCAAAGAGTTACAATTATTTTGAAAACATAATAATTAGTTGTTAAACTATAATAAAAAAACAGGTAGGTATTTTAATATAGCAAAATGATAATTTAATATTAAAACCGTCATTTAATACACAAAATTATTTTGCCAGGGGACATGCCCTTCATTTACAAAATAATTCATGAAATTTTCTCTCACTTCTTTGGCATTTAAACTACGTCCTTGTCGCGTTATTTCCAGTGGTGCTAAATTTCCAAAATCCAAAGTTTCTTCACGCACATAAGATTGACCAACATTTGATATCAAAAAGTTATGCAGAGCACATGTACTTTTGACAACACAATCTATATTTTTAGTTCTAAATTAATAGCTGTATGAAAAATTCTAAAACGTGATGCTAATATTCCAAATACATTTTCAATGATACGCCGAGCTCTAGATAACCGATAATTGTAATTTTTTTTTCAATGCTAGTTAACTCACTTTGTCTGAATGGTTTTATCATGTCAGTTCTTAATGGAAAAGCATCATCTGCTACAAAAACGTATGGAAAATATCTTTCACTTCCTACTGATGATTCTTTAGGAATATTTAAAAGATTATTTTGTAATTTTCTAAAAAACTAGCTATTTTGGAGAACCCCTCCATCAGAAATTCTTCCATTTGTACCAAAATCAAACATTATTAGACGATATTCAGCATCAGCAATAGCAAGTAAGACCATACTGTGCTTTTGCTTGTAATTGTAAAAATACGAACCGCTACCAGCTGGGGGCACAATCTCCACATGCTTACCATCTATGGCACCAAGGCAGTGCGGAAAATTCCACCTTTTTTCAAAGTCGTTGGCTATATTCTTCCAGTCACTTTCGGTTTGAGGAAACTAAAAAAAAATGAATAAAATTTCAACATAATTAAAAAATAATGTTTTTTAGGAAATTACTGAAGATCCTCCAAATGTTGATTCTCAGGATTATAGAGAGAATGTTGATAATAATCAATCACAACTAGACCAACCCATCATCCCATCAACGAATTTAGAAAAATCTGTTACGCCAAAAAGAAATCCCCCGGCCAGACCACTCAAACGCGCAACCCCAGATCTAAATAGTGTTTGCCAAACCATAGAGGAACATTTTAAAAAACCGAAAATTAAGGAAGACCGTTATGATGTGTTTGGAAAACATATATCTTTAAAATTGCGGGATATTCCAGATGACAATCAACGTTTATTAGCAGAAAAACTTATAAATGATACTGTATTTTTAGCTGAAACAGGCCAGCTCACTTTTGGACACTCTGTCACGGCAGTACCACAGACTGCACCGATCTTGCAACAGCAAAAATCTCAATATTTTTTACCACAGAAGAGATACGAAAGAACCATAGTTTCTCCTCCTTTTCTTAGCCCCACAGAAACGGTTTGTGAATCAGGCAATGAATATCTAAATGATGACTCAAATCTTTCATTGGCGTCTTATGTAACGAATTTTTCTGCTTAAATTTATTTTAATTTAAAAAAATGTACTTTGGTGTTGATAAGTATTATTACTAAAATTCTAGTTTATTTGTTAAGAAATTTACTACTTAAATCTAAAAGAAAATAAAAGTTTTGTTTACATAAAATATAATTATTTTTCTTACCTTTAAATAATCTTTCTTTAGAACATCGAATATTGCTTGACATGTTTCAGGAATAATTTTACTTAATGACTGAGGAGAAATAATAGTCGAAAATTTCATATCTTCATAGGATCTTCCCGTCGCAAGAAATCTTAGGGTTGCTGTTAATCTTTCATGTGGGCTGATGGCTTCTCTCATGATGGTATCTTTCTTTTCAATAAAAGGAGTTACCAGGGATAGCAGTTTAAAATATGTTTCTTCATTCATTCGTAAATAATTATGCCAATCAGCAGGGTAAAACTTCAGTTCATTTAGAATATTAGTATGCGAATAAGTATTCCTTTTTAAAAGCCAATTTTTACACCACACTCGACGTGTTTTCCTTTTTTCTTTTTTTTTTACGTACCAGCACGAACAGCGCGAGAGCTAGCGCGTCGTCTTCGTCCATTTTTACATCTAAAACTGTGCAAGTACGCTTGTATCGTGTGGAGTCGCAGAAAACTTGTGCAAGTGCACTTGCGCAAGTAAACTTGTCAAGCCTACATGAACGTCTGTAGCCGGCTTAA
>JACEGR010008243.1:0-39276 GCA_014170235.1 Listronotus bonariensis
AAAAGTAAAAAATGTTAATGCCATTGTACTTACTTAGAATGTTATTTTCTATTAAGGGTAAATAAGTAAAAATATGTCGGGTGTCTCATTTAAAATAAGAACGTTACAACTGAATTAGCTAAATTGGACTGATCGAATTCACTTGTCACAACACGTCATGGAGAACATTTGGCCGATATTATTTTTAAGTAATGTTTTTAATTATTTGGTCTTTAGAATAAAATAAAAATATTTTTACTCTGTAGCTATGTTTGTTTTTAAATTAATTTTATAATCCTAAGGCAACAATTGGATCACCCTTTATATATGTATCAAATTTTATTTTTATATGTTAAAAAAGAAAATATATATATATATATATATATATATATATATATATATATATATATATATATATATATATATATATATAGGGGTAAGACACCAAACAGGAACACCCGGTAATTTCTAAACAAGTTTTAAAACATAATAAAAAACAATTAAAGAAAACATCTAAGACACAAAATAAGGTGTCACTTGATCTCCTTCCCCATCAGTGGCGGCTATTCAGGTGTAGTAAGTGAAGTGCCACTTCACCAAAAATAAATAATAAAATATAAAAAACATATTACAATTATGTAATTCATTTTTCTCATTTCTATTCCTTATTTGTAAAATTCGCCATGGAAAATCTAGCATATAAATTAACCGCTGGCGCGAGTCGCTTTCCTTCGCTTTTGGCAACGCGACCTCGCAATCCGCGACTAGCAAATGTATTGCAAATATTAAACGGACCGAAGTATACACCTCATGTGGGGTTTTGTTTACGCTTTGACGCTCCGGTGCCATGACAACGCTATACTTGCCGGCGGCCAGAATCGCGGGTGGGAGTATCAGGTGTATTGCTTGGTAAATTGCTAGCCTTAAACAGATAATTTTGTACAGATACTATAAGTTTTGGTCGTTTTGTTGGTTTTCACGTTATATTTCGATTATTTCCGTTTGAGTATTATTCGCGGCAGTGATTTTTCACAGGAAGAAATTAAAGGACAGTACAGAGCACTTCTCTATGAAATATTAGATCATATTTTGATGGAAATGGAAGTAAGATTCGAAAATTGTTACAAACTATAATTTCTTTGTCTTGCTGATACTGCAAAGTTTGGCCAGTATAAGCAAACTTTTCCCACTGATTCTTTTTAAAATTTATTTGAGATATATGCCGAATTATTTCCAAAAATCAGCGGCTCAAAAATGAACTTGGCCTAATATTTGCTGATGAAAGTTATAGAAAGATTTCATTGCAGCAGTTAGTGAAACAAGTTGGCGCAAATAAAGACATTTTTACCGAGGCGTATAAACGTGAATGTCAGTGGAACGAAGTTTTTCTTGTCTTAAGCGTTTAAGAACTTTCTTAAGAAACACTATATCCCAAGATAGACTTTTATCTTTGGCCAATATTTCAATTCAAAAGGTGTTCTACAGAACTGATAAAAACTCAACCATTTTATGAAGATATAATTGATAAATTTGCTGCATTAAAAGATAGAAGGATTGATTTGGTGTATAAAATTTAGGTAAGTCTAGATATTAAGACTTTTTACTTAGACTTTTGATAGTTGAGTATTTTCAATTTTGCTAAAATGGTGAATGCGCTGTTTTCCTTCCTGCACTACACCTTTTTTAGACCCGCGAGCCGCCACTGTTCCCCATTTAAACTTTTTGTCGTTTATGTTGGTGGATGAAGGCGATAATGTCCTCAAAATAAAAATCGACTTATTTTGGGCTTTTTATTTTAAAATGCACAATTGAAATAACAAAATTATGCAAGGTGATCATTTTAAGTAGAATGCATAAATAATTATGAATAATAAAGTTCAACACGATAAAAATCCACCATCCACAGCTAAGCAGTGCCCAGTAATCATGCTGGATTTGTCGCTAAGTAAAAATAAAACTGCATCCACAACATCGCTTACTTCTGCAAATCTAAAAATAAAAATGTAGTAAATAATAAAAAAATGTGTAGGTACATAAGAATTAGAAAAAAATATATATACTTGAAGAAATTTCAATACAAAATAATCTTTCAAAATTTGTGAGGAAGAATCAAAAGTAAAAAAATATTGGGACAGCAAAATGTTGACGGATTGTTAAATTTTACCTACATTATATGACCTTATTGTAAACAACTATTTAAGTTAAAAGGTTGTAGTTTTATAACCAGATAAGATAACATTTCTGACTTTTCAGAAAGTTATAAACCATTTTTATATCTTTAGATTTAACTCCTCCCGAACAAACCATGTCCCCTCTCCCCAAATGTGACAGTTTTGCATGGCCGTCTGTGGCGCTTCGAACCAATCAAATTACAAGTTCCGGTGCTTTTTACTATAGTCTCATACAGTGACCGGTAAAAACTTTACAACATATGAATGGATTTTGACATCTGTCATGTAAACAGCGATATGACGATTTGGAAAAACAAAAAAAAACATAACTTATTTTAGCTTTAACAAAGTTAAGTTAGTGTGTAGAATTAAATGGTACAGGGTATTCCATTTAAGAAGTAAAATTACACATTTTCGGACTTTCCCCGAATTTTTAAAAAAATTTAAAATGGCCAATCAATGTATTTTAGCTCGAGGAATTTAAAAATTATAATAAAAAAACAATTACATGAAAAACGAAAAAAGGACTTTTGCCATTAATGGGGCGTTTTTAAAATGGATCACCCCAATTTATTATTCCATTTTTGGATTTTATGGCCAATTCTAAGTTTTTATTTTAATAAGGGTACTAAAAGTCTATCTTCAAATGTTTTTGAGTTATTGACGCTTAAACAGTCACATTTTTTGGCATATATTATTATTTAAATATAGATATCATTATAAAATAAGGTAACTCAAGGTATCAAAGTTATTAAAATTTTTATCTATTGGTAGATTTTATAACAGATAATAATGCTATATTACAAGTGCCAAGAAAATCCCCGTGAAGAAAAAAGAAGAAACTTATATAGAATCTACTGGTAGGTAAAGATTTCAATTACCTACTTAAAGTATTAGGTGAACACCAACATTAGATGCTGATATATATTTTGGAATATTCTACTGTGGTATGGTTACTACAGTTTGCTGTTCATTCTGATATGCTGGAGAGGGTCCAGAATAATTTTTTGCGGTTTGCCGCAAACAAGTCTGGGGTAAGGATGGAGAATTACCACCGCTCACTGAGAAGATTAAGTCTACACACTTTACAGCATAGACGTCAAGTTTATGATCTCTGTTTTGTGTTTAAGCTATCTAATGGCCTCATTGACTGTCCCGACCTTCTAACACTTGTTCAACTTAATGTCCCCTCTCGTAATCTTCGGAATTTTAAGTTATTCCATATCCGCCCTCATACCACAAACTATGAAATGCACTCACCGATGGATAGAGCTCTTCGTGTGCTGAATACCTTTGGTACACAAGTGAATGTTTTTAACAACACGTTGTCTCAATTTAAATCTAAGATCAATCATATACTTCCTTAATAAATTAGTACCTTACTTGTAGCTGTGATCTTTTTGTGATTTGTATATAAATATTTTTGATCTGCCTATATGTAGGTACCTGTTATTTGTTAGTTAGTTATCTAATTGTAATTTAATTTAATTTTGTAGTTATTTTTTCAATAATTGTAATAGTCATTGTAAAAATGGGAAATCCCGTATATTTAATAAATAAATAAATAAATATTGTGGCGAGCAGTGGTGCAGAGGCTAGCGTGTTAGACTCTCACCGCAGCGATCCGGGTTCGAATCTCGGAGTCGGACATCGGATTTTTAATAGCTCGTCTTCTCACAGTTGGCAATGGCAAACCACTGTGTAGTATTCTGCCATTTCTAGGTAGTAGTTATTTAAAAATAACGTCCGTGATGGCACTACCGCGTTGTCTAAAAGGTGCTGTGAAATGCAACTGCATGTTTCAGGGCTTGGATAACGTTGACGGAACACGACAATATTGAGTTAAACAATTAGTAACCCGGCACTCACGGTACACTGGTATTTAGGCATAAGCCTTCGTGAGATGTCATAAAGATAAAAAAATAAATAAATATTTTATTAACTAATATAAGCCGAAGTGACTATTTAAGCATCAATAACTTAAAAATAGTTGAAGATAGACTGATAGTACCCTTTTAAAAAAACACTTAGAATTGCCATAGAATTCAAAAATTCCATTTTTGTACGACCGGGTGTAAAATACAATATTGAGAGTGTAAAATTGCACTTCTACGCACTACGACAAACAGTGTCAAAAACGCCAGCATTCATAAATTTATAAAACAATAATAAAATTAAATAATGCCCCATTTATTTCTTGGTAAAACAACAATTTATTTAATTAAACATATGGTAAAAGTATACTGATTACAATTTGAAACATTAAAAGCTGGGAAATTTTCTTCTAACTATAACTACAGAGAATGGTTGTATATTAATTTCAGAAGGAAAAAAATATTGTTTTCACTTCTCGCGTAAAGCAATTTACGCCCACAGTTGAACAACTTTCAGCCGCGGGCGTAAAGTGCTATTTTATGCCCTTGGTACAAAAATAACCACCAGCGTAACTACGGGGGACCTGGGGAGGCTAGCCCCCCTAGGAAAATGTGCCTATATGGTATATGTGTACATATAACGTATTAACAGCTTCCGGGCCCCTCCCAGGGTGTTGCCAGGCCCCCTAGGCTCCCTCCAGGTTCAATGGCTAGTTACGCCTATGAAAATAACTATTAAAAAACGCTATGGTGAGAGAAATTTGTTTTTTTTTTAAATTATTTTTTTATTACGTTTTCTAAATTATCCGAGCTAAAATACATCTATCGGCTATTTTATATTTTTTCAAAAATATGCAGAGAGTCAAAAAATATGGTGTTTTTCCTCCAAAAAGATATAGCCTGTACATTTCTAGTTTATTTAAAAAAATTATATTAAATGGCGTATTCAATTTTTTTAAACTAAAAGCTCCAAACTTGGATTTTGTTGGGTGTAAACGAAATTCCAGAACTTTTCAAAATGTAATAGGTATTTTTATTTTAAATTTCCTGCCATACCGCTGTTCACACGACATTTGTGATATTATAGATTATAGAACTTATATAGAGATGATCGCAAAAAACAAATGGAATTTTCTCTTTTGCCAATAACATTATATTATCGTTCCCAGTTTAAACACAATACAAGGTGTTATGGAAATACTTTAATACATTGAAATGGGGGACTCCTGGGTAGTGTTTTTTTGTTAAATTAAAACATTTTTAAATTTAAAAAATGCCCTTGTCCCCTGTCTGCAACTTCCCTGCTTGGGTTAAGCTTCATTATTTAGAATATTTATAAAACAGCTGTTTAAAAGTAAAATCTTTCCTGCGATGTTGCCAAACATCTTATACTTTTAAAACCTTAAAATAACAGTAGTAAAGATAAAATAACCTCGTTTTTGTTCTAAAATAAACAAGTTGTTTACATTTAAAAAAGTTAAACAATCATTGGTCAGTAGCCCATTTAACTAATATAGGTTTATGATTTGGATTTTAAAGAAATGCAACAGAAAAGCAATTAAAAAGTTCTAAACAAACACAAACCTTTGTTGTTTGACATTATTTTTACACTATGATTTAAATTTTGCAGCGTAAATTCTATTTTATAAAATCACATAGATAAAAATTGCATGCATTTACCAAAAAAGTTCCAAGAAGTTGTTGAGCAACGTATACAAAACTGTTAAATGTCCAAGTATATTTTTTTATCTCCCTTACTTGCCAAGTCTTATTCAGTTTTTTTATCACAGTATTACATATTATAAGTAAATAGAAGCTGCTAAAAAATCAAATAAAATACCTCAAAAATACCGTAATATTTTGTTAAACAATAGCTGTCGTCACCGAAACGTTCAGACTGGGGCAAGTTAAAATGTATTGGTCTTTTACAACGTGGCAACATCATATGTCCTTTTGTTAGCAAAAAAACAAATCTGCAAATAACGAACTTGTAAAGTATTTTTTCGGTAATTGTTGTATTTGCCGTTTGCAAGTCAATTTTTTGTGCGGAATTGTTTGTAATTTAGCTTTTAGTGCATGTACGAATAACTTGTAAAGGGTTTATGTATTTTTACCCGTAAATAATGTAATTTTTATTTCGGAAATAGAAAATGTGTAATAATATTCACAAAATCAAAACAAAGGATGTTAAGACTGTAAAGAGATCGCTGACAGTGGCGGGTATGTAATTTGACTAGCTTTGACTTAGACATTTTAGGATCAAATATGTTGGTCATTAATAGGGGTCCGCCATTTTTAACTATATTCATTTAATCATGGGCGCCGGCAGGATGACTACACATTTTCATATTGTGACGTTGAGACATTTTGAAATACTACTTTATGGCCACTTTACGTCACTGGGCAAATGTACCATATGGAACTATCTTCTTGGGACCATGAGACCGGTGGACCATCAAAACTAACTTTGCTTTAAAAACCAACTTAACTTATTGAACTAATTAAATTTAGTACGGGCATATCCCTAGGGATAGCCCGTACGGGGCTTAACTCAAACTTTAACTCTTTACTTGACTTTACTAACTCTTTCTTATCTAATAAACAATCAATCCCCGTCTTAAAATTTTGTTCTCTTTAAATATTAAATTTTTCAGTATTTGTTTTGCATTTCTAGGCAACTCTGCTTGTTTAATGGTTTTGTTTTATTATTATAAGAGTAACCTAGAAAATTGTTTGATTTCTACTTTTTAAACCTTGACACTTCCCGTATTGTTTTATGTACCAAATTTCCCAATGTTAAGTAACCCAATTATATTTAAATTTCCCAAAAATGTATATTTTTAAAATTCCCAAAATGTATACTTTTTTTATACTAGGTGTTCACATATGCCCCTTCCCTGAAAGCGTTGGACCCACAACGCTATTAGAAATCAGACAAATTTACTTTAAACCTTTAAAAAAATTAGCAATATTATCGAAAAACGATAGTTCCATATAGCTTACAAAAATTTAAAAATCTAACAATATTTTACCTATTATGTAAATAACCGTAAATAACCTTAACTTTTCGAAGTTTTTAAAAATATGAAAAAAGTTTTATCTAAAATTTTTTCAATAAATGTAAACAAAAAAAAATGAACAAATAGCCTTTAATCCCAAAAATAATTAATTGACTTGACTTTTTTTCTAAAAAATAAAAGATTTGTCATTGATCATAAGAAAAAGTTAAATTTTTTCCATTGTTAACTGAATAATTTCTAAATTTGAAATTTTCTCCAAGTAGTTTTATTTAAATATAGTTGTAACGGTTAAGATTATTTTTTAGAGAAAAGTGGCCTAAATTTTATACCTCCCATATTAAACACTTTAAATGCATAGTGTTATTGTGCTACATAATATGTACTAAACAAAACATCTGACTTGGTAAATAAAAATGTTTATTTGAAACTAGCTAGCTCTGCATTATTAGATATGGTCTTGACCTTTCTCGGATATTATATATCATCAAAACAATGACCCTTTCATCACTTAATATTACATATACGGTGGGTTAAAAAAAGAGTTATTATCAAATTTTACTTTTAGGCTACTTTTCTCTGCATATTAAATCATTATTTTTATCAATATTATACTTTTTCTAATAAGTAAACAACAAAAAAAATACCATTAATTAAAAAACATTACAGATTTACCTAAACACTATACAAATACCATAATATTCTAGATTGTCCATCTTTTGTTGAATTGTACTGTGTCCACCTTGCCTCCCTGTCCATGTTCTTGATGGTGCGTTCCATTGGCCATTTGTCCCGTACTTCTTCTCCACATACCATTGTCTGCCTTTCATTCCCATTTTCTTCTTCCACATCAGGTTACTGCAACTTCATGCCAATTTCCCCATATCCTGAGCTTTCTCAGGGCCGCTAGATAGTCTTGTACCCCACCATTCAAGACCATACTTCAGAGCTCTTCCCCATACTAGAGCTGCGGCTTCCAGTGCTAATGCAGCCTCATGCTGCTTCTGAACTCCGTCTTCACGACGTACCATACAACTTCGACACAAATAAATATATTTCCATATTCTTCTTTATCACTTCTGGCTAACACCATTTAGCCATATTTGAAAACTGAAGATATACCTTATCTTCCTTTTCTTGTAGCTACGCTGCTACCTCCTTGCAGCTACGCTACGCAACATATTTTTTCCCCATCTTCGTCCTTTCACACACATTTCTTCTCCGGGGAACGGGACGCCTTTACCATATATATGGTATTTTCTTCCACAAATAAACTGAGGGGTAGGAAGGGCGTACCATAAGCGACTTTTCCTATCGCTTCACAAAGGGCACTGGAACTGGGGCGAGCACAGCTTACCATAACCGACGTTTCACAAAGGTCACTGGGAACGGGGGCGCCTCCACCAATATGTGACGTGTACAATTTTGGAATACTACTTTACGTCACTTGGGCAAATGTACCATATGGAACTATCTTCTTGGGACCATGAGACCGGTGGACCATCAAAACTAACTTTGCATTAAAAACCAACTTAACTTATTGAACTAATTAAATTTAGTACGGGCATATCCCTAGGGATAGCCCGTACGGGGCTTAACTCAAACTTTAACTCTTTACTTGACTTTACTAACTCTTTCTTATCTAATAAACAATCAATCCCCGTCTTAAAATTTTGTTCTCTTTAAATATTAAATTTTTCAGTATTTGTTTTGCATTTCTAGGCAACTCTGCTTGTTTAATGGTTTTGTTTTATTATTATAAGAGTAACCTAGAAAATTGTTTGATTTCTACTTTTTAAACCTTGACACTTCACGTATTGTTTTATGTACCAAATTTCCCAATGTTAAGGAACCCAATTATATTTAAATTTCCCAAAAATGTATATTTTTAAAATTCCCAAAATGTATACTTTTTTATACTAGGTGTTCACAATATACTGACCTACTGGCCACCCCAAAATATTTTCAAAGATGTCCCACCTTTTGCCCGCGGGCTCCTTTTAACTCTAAGCCCACCCCCATGAGCTTGGGGGCTCCGGGGCACTGCCCTGCCAAGCCCCATAGTAGCTACGCCACTGGTCCAATATAACATGTTTTTCTAAACAACACCGCAGGCTTTCAATCAAGTTTTGTGGAACTTCCGTTTATTTGCTAGAATTTTTTCACCTGTCCCAGCAAACACTATTTGCCGGCAATGTACATTTTTCATATTGGCATTGATGGTAAAGCATTGGCAATTGGTGGCAATATTATGCCAACATCTTATACGCATTAAAAGTCAACCCTAAATAAACACTTAATTGCCAATAAATTTTACATGCAGGTGAATTGCCGGCAAGCATACAAAAATGGCGGCATACCAATCCTGATTAAATAAAGCACGCGTTTTTGTTGCAGGCAAATAAATATTGGATTTTTGAAGGCAAACCTTCAACGCATATTCATACTTTTTATACCATATTATTAACATTGGTATTTAACTAACACAAAAGCAATTTTTTTGATCTGTTTTATTTATAATGGCAGCTAAACAACATTATTTTATGTTTTTTACATAATTTAAAGGAAATGGCCTTTTTATAACATTTTATTGTTAAAAATCATGCAAATAAAAATTAGGTCAAACAAAATGTTTATTATGTATTTTGGAGCGAATAAAAATAAAATGATGGTAAAATTAGCTACGTTAATTTCGACCGAAGGTGACCGCGCTGTGCATTTGTTTTCTACGTGGTTTTCTAGCTTTTTAGTTTCTATTTTAAAGAAAAGAGTTTTTTAATAGACATAATTAAATGTATTCATAACCTAATAAGTGTGTGTTGTGTGATTAATTGGTGATGGCTAGTCGAGAAGGCAAGATATTCAAGTATACTGTTAGGAGCTGTAAACATTTTGTTTAAAACTTTATTAAAAGTTTTAAAGACGTGTTAATAAAAAATATTATATATATTTAATAGTTTTTTTCACATACCGATAGATGGCGTAATGGACAATAAACTACTACGTTTCTGCAATATCTTCGCTTTTTATCGTCTAAACCGTATCCATTAGACAAAAATAATTCGAGAGCGGTCTGCGGTAGGTGATCTCACTTAGCTTTGAAAGAAATATCTTCGGCTAGTGTAAAAATCTTCATCTCCAAGTTGGACAGTGTTCCGAGAGATGGTACTTTGCATTGCAAGGAAATTGCATGCAGTAAGGAGTTTTTTCCTATTTTAATTTTCAAATAAAATTCCGCATCATTTTAGCTTTAAAAAAAGTATATGCGACAATTTTCGTCAATAAGACGTCAGCTTGCTGCTTGGGAGTATCTGCATTTGCCCACTTTCGTGTCTTTTGTTATCTTTTTGCCAATAACTTATTAATGATGGATGCCATCATCTTAAACGCATTTTTTTTGCCAATAACTTATTAATGACGGATGTCATCACTTTATCTGCAACACGTGGCCTAATAACGGCCAATTGCCCACTTTCGCGTCTTTTTGATACCTTTTTCCAATGCCTTGCCATTAAAGAGTGTTGGCAATGCCAGTAAATTAAATGTACAACGCCGGCAAAAAATGTTATATGGGGTATAACTCAGACATGATGTTGGTATTCACTTTATGGAAACAATAAAAAAGCCAAGATGAGTGATGACAACACCCCTCTTAATATGCTTTCCAAACAGTTTACCAATCTAACATTATATTAAACATGTAAACCATTTTTTTTATTTTTGACTATCACATCAAATAAAAATACACACAGCAATCATGTTTGAGAGAAGATTTGGTCATTTACTTTCCACCTGTTAATTATGTTATTTTGTTAATAAAGTATTTAGAAATTCACTAATTTTTAAATCTTTAATAATTAATTAATACGCTTAAAAAGATTTAAATTTAGGTGCTGTTTTTAGTTTACTGTGCATTTCAATAAACTTGTCTTTTTGACCAACATCCGACCAAAATTCATTCTTTTGCCACTTTTGCTATGGCTACACGTACTTGTCTGGTGTGAAAAAGGTATTTATAAAGGTTTTTTTTTAAATTATATAATATGCTTTTATTTCATGAGTCTAATTATTGTATGTAGTGTTCAAGGAAAAATATTTATCAAACAATGGATGCTGTAGAGGATTGTTTTCGCATTCCAAATACTAAATAAAAGTAGATAATGCAAATATTTTTTAGGTCCGTGGAATTTGGGATTTTAGGATACCATATTATTATAGAAAATATCGGGCGGCCCAAACCAGAATTAAACATAATACACGTGGTAAGAATTAAAGAGGGATCTACGATCTATTAACCAATATGCATATTTGAAAACAGGTTGTAAAAATATTTTAATATATAATAATAAAATCCTTGTGTAAAAATAAATTGAATAAATTTTTTTATAAATGACAGACTACCAATAATTGCTGAGATAATGAATCCCAAAATTTTATGGTCAAAATGTAAACCCGCCACTGGTCGTTTTGTGTCATCTCTTTAACACCAGCTGTAACTCTTTCCGCGGTCTTCAAGTAGTGCGGTTCACGTTTACGTAGAGGTCTACATAGACTTCCCGGGTAGGCGATTGGAGGCGTCGTACGAGCGTGGCTGTACCCTTGGTCATCGAGACAAGATTCACGCTAAATTGGGGCTTCTTTCTTCTGGGGCTAAGCGCTGTGACTGAAGATTCCTAAAGCCTGAAGTTTTTACGTTTTGGTGCTGAACACATGGTGTCCTCGTATGGTCGAGGAGGTTCGCACGCCTTACGGGAAAACGTCTGTAGTGAAAGTGACGGTTACGCGAGATACCAGTAACAGCCGCTCGCTTGACAGTCACAATTTATGCATGTTCAGAAGTTCATCGCTGTGTTGATGTTTACAAGTGTTTCTTATTCATATGCTAGGAAAGTCTGGGAGTTTCGAGCTCGATTATCCAGATTTTCCAAGGACAAAGCCGGGAAAGCTTATAAGCAATAGCTTATATGACCGGAACGGGAGAACTGGCGAATTGACTAAGTATCAGAGCCATAAAACAAAAAGATAGATAGATAAAACCAGCTGTAAGCAAATTTGACATCGGATGAGGTCAACTAACTTGTAAAGAGGTTTCCAAATTTATATTTTTCTTAACAAGTTCATTTACTGGCTTTACGGCCCTATTGTTTTAATAAAAAATATTAAACAAGGTTTGACTTACCTTTTAATAGGACATAAAATATCATCCATTTACTTCCATACATGCATTTATTTTCCACTCGATACTATTTCTCGGTGTTTATATTATTAAAAAATTCTTAACCGATTGATATCGTAACTGCTCAACAACTCAACACTATTATTGAATTCACTAAAAACAAACACTTTCATGATAAAATAGCCACTGTTTTTACTTTATTTTTTATTAAAACTCCATTTCTACTTGTTTTTCAAAGAGACAAACGTAATTAAACAAAACTCTGTAGAAGAGTAGAGAATACCCAGCGACATACTAAATTTATTACTGAAATCAATATTACCGACCGGGTAAAAATGCTCGTACAGTTGGTATCCTTTTTCCACTCATTTTTACATGTGAGAGATAGGGAGAGGCAAGAAAAAAGGAAATTACTTTGGGATTCGGTACCGGTACTACTGCGGCCATCTAGTTGTGTCGATATTACCAGATCGGCAGCACATGAATAGAAAGCTATACTATCTGTTCATGTAATCGGCAGCTCATCGAAGACGTCGAGCGGTACGGAACGGTACGGGTCAGTCGGGGTGAGTCGTCAGACGCTGCGCATCAGTCAAAGCAGAGGCGCGTGACGAGGCGCATCACGACTGGGTGCCCGCCTAAGACGTAAAGTGAGGCGATGTTCGTGTTAAGCCGGCTACAGACGACATGCCAGGCTTGGCAAATATCCGCTCGTTCAAACGTTCCCGCATCCCAACGTTGGCTTTGCTTTGCTATATGTTTTGCATACACACGATGCGGGAACGTTTAAACGAACGGACATTTGCCAACCTTTGGAGACATCTGTAGCCGGTTTTTTGGGCAGCTAGACTTGACAATATAGTAGACTTGACTGGAGACTACATGTTCTTTTTTTTTTTTAGATGAGTGGTGCGGATTTATTTATTATAAAACTATAAGATTTTTTTAAATTTTACTTTACCGAATAATTATTTTTACCTTCAATGTTTGTTTTGGAAGTGAATACACAATACACCTTAATTACTTTATCTAAGTGTTTTTTTGCTTATCTATCTTAATAAATAATAAGTCTCAGCAAATAAGATCCCACATTACTGTCCTTGTTTACAATCGCTTATGACACTTCAATGAGCCAGAAAAAGACAACACACAGATACACAACATTCGTTTTTAACCAAACTTTTTGACAATTGCGAATCATCTTGGTGTCATCCACTTAGTTCATTGTTATCTCAAAAGTTTTATTTAATTAAATAGTTTGTCTTTTTTAAAAGAAAATAAAAGGAAAGTTGTTAAGTAAGATGAGAACAGTGTCTATTTCATCATAAAAATGTAATGAACAATAAAAACATGTTTTCGCGAGTGAGAAAATGAATGCATGTTTGGAAGCCAATGCAAGATATTTCCCATAAGAAGGTAAATCAAACCTTATTTAATTATGTTTTTCTCACTATAATTTGTTTTTGATATAAGGCCTTTAATACATTTTTCAGGGTGTCAGTGGGTACAGTTCGGCAATTTGTGTATAAAAAGGATGTCTGGCAACATCGTCAGGAAAGTCGTCTACACCGGTCCACTGTCAAGGTATTTCCAGTGTTTATGTAATCAGGGACGTAGCACACGAGGGAAAAAGAGGTATATTTGCAAATTTAAAAAATGTGTGAATTAAAAGAAAAAAGTACTGAGTGTGTCCAAGGAGTCACCCATTTCAACATATTAAAGTATTTCCATAACACCCTGTATAATATATCTTACCTTTGAAGAGGTATTTTATTTAACATTGCATATCTTGCAGTGGGATCGGACCAAGCTTTTCTTCCGAGATCTGTCATAACAACTGTTGGATTAACGCAGTTAACTCGAATGTTATTTGGTCCCAATTCGAGTGCTAGTGCTCGGGTAAATGCATCCACTGCTCCTTTTGTAGCACAATAAATCGTATGATTAAGAAGCGCGGCTTGAGAGGCTTGTGATGAAATATTTACTATTGATCCTGGAGTTTCTCTTTAATAAGTTCAGTAACTACCGCTTGTGTAACTAATATAAGGCCTTTAACGTTAACATCAAAGAGTCTGTAATAAAAAAATAAAAACTAATTACGGACGTAAATAATTAATTATTAGTTACAATTACAAAAAAATAAATTATATTTTAATTATGCAATTTACTACATCACAAAATACAGCATCAATGTGTTTTAGTCAGTGGCATAGTTATCTTGGGTGGCACCCGGTGCGAAAGTTAGTGTTGCCACCCTAGAGACGTACGAGGGGGAAAAATGGAGGCAATCGCCCCGCCCCGCCCCCAGAACGGGTGTGTATAGACTTTTTCGGCGAAAACAGGGCTGTAAATACAGTATTATTGGCCTTGTAGTTTTTTGCCCCCCCAGGAGGCAAATAATAATGTGTAAAGGTGTTTTTCTTATAGTTTGTAAAAGATGAGGACTTGCTGCAGGACAATTTGTGGCAGAAAGTAGTATTATTTATATTCCTAACAACTGTTGTTTTAAAGTTCTTGAAAGGTGAGGACCATTTTTTTGCGCCTCACTTTTTTTCGTCGATGTTATTTTTCTTTTCATTGCCCCCTCCCACCCCGACCCATTTCTGCGTTCCGGCTTTTCTTACCCCATCGAAAGTAAAAAGCAATAAATTTTATATGATAAAGGTCATGGATCTTTTATTATTTATAATATTAAAGATATAACAAAACACAATAATAACTCAGACAAAAAAGAAATTGTTATACATTTAAAATGCTGCAAACTCAGCAATAACTTCATGGATATTTATAATTTATATTGCCTCGTGTTTGATGGCTAATATACCTAGATTGCTAAGCCGCGATTGGGTCATTGTTGCCCGCAAATAGTTTTTTAACTCTAATTTACTGAAACTCCTCTCACATGAAGCTACGGACACGCAAACCGTCATAAACAAATTAAGTGCAATCATAAGGTTTGGAAGAGATTCTGTAAAATCTTATTCTACAATAAACTTTAAAAAATCTAGAGACACCCAATCAGAAACCGTAACATTAGCGGCTTTAAAGTGTTTTCGCAGTCTTGGTATCCCCGAATTATACATAGAGCTGAGCTAGCTAATGAAGGTATCCCCGAAAAATAAATTTTACTGCTAGCGATTTTTTTGTTGCACATTGTTATTAAAGTTAAGGGACCGGGTGTGGCCCACCCCGCCACTGGTTTTTTTATCTTTGGACAACCACGAAGGCTAGAAGCCTAAATACTAACGTACCGTGGGTAAAAACTCTAGGGATAAAAGAACAAACAAAGTGGGAAGTTCGGGGCCTGTCCAATTGGACTGAATAGGAATGCATACGCGGGGCACCACGAGTTTCTCTGTTGGGAACCGTGACTGAAGAGCAGAAGCCATGAGAGTACCTATAAAAAGCGATAAATCCCCCACAGCCCGACGATGGGCAAGAGACGAAAGCCTTTCTGTAAGTGAAGGCTCATTAATGAGAAGAATAGCTCTTCTTTAAATGGAATCAAGAATGCTTAGGGTTGTGGGGGACGCCATGCTCCAGATATGAGAACAATATTCCAAGGGAGGTCGGATTTGGGACACATACAAAGTGTATAAATTAGAAGGGGAAAATACTTTTGGCTCGAAAGAGAAATCCAAGCTTTTTTGAAGCTGCCGTGGCTATAGATACAATGTGTTTATGCCAGTTAGGGTTACTTTCAAATGTGACGCTGACGCCCACAAGACTGAAGGTGTCCTTGCTCTGCAAAACTTGGCCGATCATAAGTAGAGGATGAGTATTTGGTGACTCTTTTCGCGACAAGAAACATAATTGTGTTTTGAATGCATTAAAATGGACGAGATTTTTGGCGCCCCGATCCAATATTAAATTAAGATCCTGCGAAAGAGATATCTGCATCGGTCTGCGTTTGTTTTCCAAATCAGGTTTAGTGATGGGTTTAGGAACCTGAAAACTGGAGTGAAGGATACTATCGTCGGCGAAACTATGAATGGAATTAGTTGTGGACGAGAGAAGGTCGTTGATGTGAAGAAGAAACAATGTTGGTGCCAGAACTGAGCCCTGAGGCACTCATTTACTTGGTGAAAGCTTGAAGAATGGCCGTTGATCAGATAGGTAACTAAAGAGCCAAGTACAGAGTTTAGTCGAAAGACCACAGAAGAGAAGTTTATGCAAAATTTTGTGTTTTTCTAAATACTTAAGAATTTGTGAATTAATGAATTTTTCCATTACTTTACAAAGAACTAAGAGAATTGAAATTGGTATATAGTTAAAAAGAAGAGATTTAGATTCTTTCTTGGGAATAGGTTGAACACGTGCAGCTTTCCAGCTCTCCGGAAAGATACCTGTGTCGTAAGAAATTCGAAAAAGCCGAGTTAAGATTGGTGCAAGTTCTGAAGCACATTTTTTTAAACGACTGCTGGTATGCCGTCCAGCCCAGACGATTTCTTGGTGTTAAGAGAAGAAAGGATACGCTTAATGTGTTTCACATTAAAAATAATATCGGGCATTTTATGAGGAACTGGGGTAATAGCTGGAATTGGATAATTTACGGGAGGGTCAAGGGTTGAATTGGCAGCAAATTGTTTAGCAAATAGTTCTGCCCTTCCTTTAGCGGTAGAAATAATTTCATCCTCCAAAGTTAGTGGTGGAAAAGAACTGGTTCAAAAATTTCTACCTATGTTTCTCGCAAAGAACCAGAAAGATTTGCTGCCATTTGAGCAAGAAATAACTTTGTTTTTAATACGATTGCCGAAGGAGTCTTTGGCTTTAGAAATTGTTTGATTGTAGTAGTTTCTTGCTTCAATGCTGGACTAGGATCCTCTAGAAACTTCTTGTGAGCCTGAACTTTTAAAATTTTGGCTTTATCACAAGATTTGGAAAACCAGGGTTTGTTATTGGATTGTTTGGGGTTCTTGATGGTGTGTGGAATATAGGTTTCAGTGCCCACTTGAATTGATTTAGTTAGTTGATTGCAAATTTTAGAAGAATCACGAGAAGAAAAGCAAATGGAATCCCAGGAGTAAGTGGCGAAGAAGTCCCTCAGGCCATCCCAGTCGGCTGAGTTGTAGTGCCATACGGTGCGTGGTGGCATGCATTTGTTAACCTCGGAATGTGCAGAGTAAGATATAGTAACTAAGCCATGATCTGAGCGACCTAGGGGAGCTGTGACAGATGCTTGATACAGTTCGGGGTTGGTGGTAAGAAAGAGATCTAGGGGATTTGAACTATGAATTGGGACTCTAGGAAAGTAGGTGTGTTCCATACTAAGGTTGGTAAGAGAGTTACTGACTGCGAAGATTTCGGATGCTCTGCCTTGAGGGTGAGTTTTTAAAGAGCCCAGCCAATCCCTATTATGGACATTGAAGTCGCCAAGCACGATTACTTTAGCCGAAAAAAGTCAAAGAACTCGACATAGGAATTATTAGATGGGGACCGGTACAAACAACAGATAAATTTAGTTGAAGACCTAAGGGAAAGTTTGAGCCAAAGGATATTGGGCCTACCCGATTCAAGATTGGAAACTCGAGCACAAGCCAGATCGTTGCGGACGTAAGCACATACGCCACCATGTGGGCGAAAAGACGAAATAAGTTCGTAGCCTGGTTAGTTCTGGTTAGTGGCTCACTTTAATACCTAATAATTTTTCATTAAAAAAATATTGTCATTTCATAGTAAAAGCGTGGGGTGCATTTACTATTTTTTCTCTTTCCATCATAGATATTTGCAAATATAATAATTATAACATTTAATATATTTATCACCCCACCTTTTACTGAAATGGCAATATTTTTTTTAATGAAAAATTATTTTCTAATTTTGGATTCAGTTGCATATAAAAGCGTGTTTTTTAGTTTTTTTTAAACTATTAATTATTTTCATTTTTAGTTTCTGCTACTCTTGACAAAATGGCCGAAAATTTTTTTTAATGAACAAGAGTGGCAAATTTTAAAATTTTTCCAACAGATTGCAACTCACTAAAAATTTCTTCTTCATTAAGTAGCAAAGTTTGAAATTTTGCCAACAGATGGCAATCAGGCAATGTTTGGACCGTTGCCGATATATTGCAACCCACTAAAAATTTCTTCTTCATTTAATAGCAAGTTTGAAATGTTGCCCAGCAGATGGCAACCTGAGTGTTGTTTATATAATATAATGGAATTTTTTTCCTGGCGATCCAAAAAAAAGATAACGGGATACTGTTTGCAGATTATTGCATTGTCATGTTTCCTTAATACGTGTGCAAAGTTTCAAAGAAATCGAATAGCTGTAAGTTGGTTAAAATTAGGCTCAGTTCCCGTTACATAGCCAGATAGTTACAACCCAAGTTAATAAAAAAGCGTGTTAACGGCATTTATTAACTGTTGTGTTCCTCTAAAAAATTGAACACCAATGGTGCAACTAACCCTATATTTTTATTGTTCATAAAAATTGAACACCAATGGTGCAACTAACCAAATTATTGTAAAAACTAAAAAATTTCTTCTTCATTTAATAGCAAAGTTTGAAATGTTGCCAACAGATGGCATCTAGGTGTTGTTTTTATAATATAATGGAATTTTTTTCCTGGCGATTCAAAAAAGATAACGGGATACTGTTTTTTAAATTGTTGCATCTTCATCGGTCCTTGACACGTGTGCAAAGTTTCAAAGAAATCGAATAGCTGGAAGTTGGTTAAAATTAGGCTCAAAGATTCCGTTACATAGATAGATAGATAGTTACAACCCAAGTTAATAAAAGCGTGTTAAAAAGAGTATTTACTTACCAACAAATAATCAATATTTTACTTAGCGGTATATTACAAAAATCGTTATTAACTATTATTTTTTCAGCAACAGCTAACCCGTAATATAAATAAAAAACTAGGGCGCAATAAGTGATAAATTGTTATTACATTAAGTACTGCTTATTTTTTACTACTTTAATTGACCATTATAGTGTTACCGAAAAAATAGGTTAATGTTAAAAGGGAAAATTATTAGCAAGTTAATACGGATTTTTGTAATATACTTTCAATTAAAATATTGATTGTGTTATATCAAATTTGATATGAATTTTGCTAAAGAGAAGAGAAGAGCTTTATTTTTCAAAATATCAAAAATGTTTATAAAGAAAAAGATTTTTTTTAAATTAATTATGCGGTAATGGTAAGAAAAGTTTGTACAAGAATGCATACATATTTTGAAATGTAATATGCAAAGAAAGCAAGAATTGTAAGAACAGCGAAAAGTTACATAAACGATCTTAAAAAAAATTCTTGAAAAAAAAACAAATAGCATATTCAAAAGCTATTTTTAATCGTAAACATTTTCTTTATAAACATTTTCGATACTATGAAAAACTGAGGTCCTTTCCTCTTTAGAAAAATTTATATTGTTTAACATACCTCGTATACCACTGAAAAAACTTAACATTTGATCATTGCATTTTAGGTTTTAGACTATGTAGAACTTTTAATAAAAATAACTTTTTTCGTAAAATTAATAATAAAGAAGTTTTCGATATGTTACAACTTAAGAGTAGACACGCTGTACGTAAGTACTAATTTCTACTTATACTTAGATATTTTAAAAATATGCAGATATTTTTAATAAATAAATCCTAGGTACCTTCGTTATAAAATCAAAAATGATAGTTAGGTACAATAGAGAAATAAAAAAGCTAATGTAGTAGCGATATTTTCCGAGACTTTGCTGTTGCAAATTCATTTATTACATCGCTAAAATTTATACCATCAAAAACTTCTTATTCAATTGCTTATTTTCCATTTTTTTGCAATTTTTGACTTTGGGTTTTGGCGCCCCTAAAGGATGGCGCCCGTGTTTATTGCACACTTTGCACACATGTTAGCGGGCTTACCTTACAAAAAACATCTGTTACATTACATTACATTACATATACAATAGTTTTATGCAAAATAATTCAGACGTCTGAGAGCATTTACGGTAACTACCTAGATGCGGACTCTACTAACTCACCAGAATGATATTTAAATTAAAAAATGCTTCAGCTATCTTGCAGATACTTATCCATAGATTAATGAAAGTTGATCTTAGATCACTTGTTTATCTAACTAGATGACATAATAGTTTGTACGCACCTACATTTGTGCTTTATGTCTTAATTTTGGTAACAGTGATTAAACGGGTTAGTTTGCCCCTTAACCAAGTAAAATAATAATTTTCCAAGCAAGAGTTAAGTTGCTACATTGTAGAAACAATTATTTGGTCGTCTGGTCCATGTTGACAAAATAAAAGCTATTATTAAAATACCACCTTATAGGAATATTGGAAAGGTGGCGGCGTCTTGTAGGTATGGCTTTGTGGTAAAGGAAGTTTGAAACAAATTTTTCACGCGAAACCTTAAGTTTGTTTAGGATGATGAGTGCGAAAATGTTTTATAAGATCGGTCAAGGCACATCTTGTTAAAGCATCCTTTTGGCTTGTCTAGATTTTAAATAAATGCCCAGGATCGAAAGAAACCCCTTATTGTTATTAGTTACTTAATCATCGGAGCAGGGCCCTCGCCAGAGCTAAAAGGAGATACAGTACAACGAACAAGGAATGTTTGGCGGTTTTTTCAATAAATGTAGCAGTAAAAGGGCTTTCATATGAAAAAAGCTACTAAGACGATTAGATTCGATTAAATTGTTTTACAATTTTATTTTCGATTTATATGCATAAAATAAAATTTAAGCATTAATTTTATTTTGTTTTACGTATAAGCTTGTTTTTTTGTGTTAAAATCGTGTTACTTAGGGTTGCCGACCAACAGTAATTAACTATGGTTACTGACTTTTTAAACCAATTAAATAATTTTTCATTGTGGTAACTGGGGTTTGTGACTTTTTAAATCAATTAGATACAATTTTTGTGCAGGTGTTTTTTTTTTAATTTGTTCACTGTTCGCACAATTGTACCGTTTGGAAGTTCTTTTAGAGGGTAAAAGTGAGAGACACTATGCTTTTTTAACCAAAAGAGGACCCGGCAGATTGAAACAAGGTTGTGTAAAAATTGTTTGCTTTTTACCTAAAATTTGTATTATGTTAATTAAAAAATACACCTAATTACTTTAAAATAATTACATTTTAGTATAAATATTATATGTTAAGTCAAATACCGGGTGTCAATGCATCTATTAGACGAGCCATAACTTCTGAAATATTAGACATATCAAAATGAGATTTGGTGTAAGTGAATGGTATGGAAAGAGGAGTATTTTCTCATATTTCATACTTTTTCGTTACTTTCAGTTAAACCGGAAAAGACTCCATTTTTGAACTATTAAATGAAACACCCTGTATATTTTAACATTTATAAATTTCTGAGACAATTCTAAATAGTAATTTTTCATTTTTAAAAGCTTTTAGGCCTACTTGATTTTTTAAAAGCCAATTGTATTTTTGCATCTAGGTGGCTATAATCCTTTATTTATGACTTTATTTTTACTCCGATCGCAAACAAATTGGTTTCGTTAGTTTTGTCAAGCAACCTTTTTTTTAAAGTGCTTGTCTAAAAGGGGTTGCCATTTAAAAAAATAGTTAAACAGAAAAATGTCAACTCGCCAGATTGTTTCCTTCCTATTTTTTAAACTAATCACTTAAACATTGCAATAGGCAATTCAAATTAAGAAACACCAATGTTATAATTCGGTCAATCAGCTGATTAAAATGGGTATCTAGATAAAAAAGGTCGAAAATATTTACCATATTTACAGAAATATACGATTTTGGGTTTGTGTATTGGCTAGAAGCAAAAGCACTTTTAAAAACAAGGCATTAAATTTCAGACAAAATATTAGGCATCATAGTCTAAAAACCTAAATAAAAAAGGGTAGTTACCAGCTAACGTTCCGCGTAATTTTATATAAAGCCACAAAACGTAAGTTCTTGAATATTTACACTTAAACTGCAGACATAACAAATCCGACTTTGCACCGTTTGCGTCATTGCAGAATTTTTAACGAAATCCATGATGACAACCACCAAAACACTTAGCACAAATTTTAGAATATTTTTTTTGTATTCTTTATTGCATTTATTTAATTAATTATAAAAATATTTAAAAAACACGATATTAACTGCCACAACAGTAAAAAAACGTGACTATGAATTGTCATGTTCTACCATACTAGTTCAAAATTATGCCGATGAGGGCTTTTTAAAAACGTTGCCAGCTTAATTTTAAACGCCAATTGTATTTTTTAACATCACCTGAGGTCCCTAGATTCATTTGAGTTCAAGCAAGACCTTCTATATGCAAAAATAAAAATTACTTTGAAAAAATTTAGTGGGCTTAAAATTTTTTAAAATGTCACATTCTGACTTAGATTTATTTCCAGAAATTTAAAAATGACACAATATACAGGTTGTTCCATTAAAAATTCAAAAGGGAAGCCATTTCAGGTTAAACCAGAAGTGACTCAGAAATAAAAAAATATTCGTATAAACACTCCTCTGATTATACCATTTACCTATACCAAGTCTCATTTTGATATGTCAGATACTCTAGGAGTTATGATCTGTCTAATAAATTCGTAACCTAGTATAGAATACTTACGAATGATAGGTATTTTCTTTTACATCAGTTATAGGAACTACTTCTACCAATCCTGCACAATTTACCAACATATCCAGCGGTAAACTCTCCCTAATGTACTTTTGTGTGGTTTCCCAACATGTAAGATCAGCGACAATAATTTCAATTGATTGATTTTCTTGTTTTAAAGAATCTAAAATTTATTCTCATTTTATAATAAAATTAGCCTCTAATATTAATATTTTATATATAATAGACTATTTCAGAGCCTTACGCAGGGGAAGGGGATAATGAAGGTAATTGCCCCCTCCTGGGGTTGTTGTTCTTGTTGCAAACATGCGTAAACTGATTTGTGTACATAGGTACCTGGGTCCTTCTTTTTGGCTAAAATTTTTTATGAGTTGTCCTCCCTAAAATCACGTCTGCGTACGGCCCTGGACGCGTAAATAGAAAAGCTACTCGAATTCATCCAAGCATCTGTAACCAACTGGACTAGCATTTCTAAGCAGTTAATTAGCAGAAACCCTACTTGAACACAGCATTAGATTGTGACGTATTAAAGTTGTTTTTTTATTGTTTATTTAGAAAAAGATGTTGAAATACTACTTAAGTATAACAATTTTATTGTGGCCGTTTACTACGGGCGGCTCATATGTGCATTTGGAAGATGCAGCTACATCCTTAAGAATACTAGAGTTTCCAGGGTTTCATTTTATGAGCATAAGCCCTACAATTTCGAGCAATTTGAAATAAGGGGAATATGTTTTGATAAGGTAATGATAAAAGTATGTTTAATGATTTAAAATGGATAACGGGAAAATGTTAAAGTTTATATTCCATAAGATAATAAGGAATATGGAGCACACTATATATAAAAATACATAATATCCAAAAATAAAAGTGCAAACAACGAAAAAATCATTTACAGCTTGCCAAATTTTTTTTTTTAATAAATATAGTCTTAGTGCATGTATTTAAAAAAATATATTAAAAATGTTGCAGTATGGAAGTAGTCCCAGTGTAACTGGGTAGAGTTTCAGTAACAAACCCGTTATCAAATGTCACGATCCGGAGCTCTGTATATCTTCTCGATACTTCTTGATAAATTAAAGTTACTAGTTCTTAAAAATCATGTTTAATTAGTATAAAAAAGCGGTTTGTACAATCTAGCAGTACCTAAGTATTATATCGTGTAAACTAATGATTTTAAGAATAAAATGGATAGCTCTTAGAAACTGGTCCCTACGTATTTTCAATAGACCTGCGCGAGAATTTTTAACCCCACATTGGGAGGTTTACAGGGTGCACTTGAACATGCGCAGCTATTCAAATACTAAGGTTTTTATAGTTAAAAAAAAGAAGTTGGCAACAAAGACAAAATTTGCAGTATTTTTACAACATTTGATGTACTCCTTTTATGCTCCAGAACCACCCGGAACGACACCATAAGTGTTTCTTTTACAATTTTTTGACATTTTTTCAAGTTAAAGAACCGTTCTTGACACTATTGACAGTTCAGAGAACGGTTCTACAAGCTAAAAGGAATACACTAATTGAAAACATTTACCTCAACAGAGACAGGACCACACTCGTAATTTGGGATTTCCCGATCATAAAATCGACCGACGCCGCGCCGTCGGCGTCCGCCAGAATTAGTAATTTGGTGATCGTTTTTGTTTGGTTTCTGTGATTTTCCTTTATGTGTTTGAAAAAACAGAACTAAATCATGATTTGTTGTATGGTGTTGTTTTGCAATAGCAAAGTCAAGACGCCTGGAATTCCCTACTTCAGATAATACAATGTTTACTTATTGGGCCCACAGCCGATTTTAATATTTGTTAATCGTGTGTATTTTAGCTTCGATCACAAATCTGAGGTCACGTTTGCCCTAACCCTAAAAATATACAGTATTTCAAGCATCTACTAGCTTAGTGACTTATTGTTCAAAAATGCCCCGATACTTCGGTTTTTGAGTAGAAGCAAATGCTTTATACAGTGAATAAAGTATGTCAACATTAGTAGATTTTTAAACAGACCCACCTCAAAAGTCCTGCTGGCACCCCCACCCCCTTTAAAGTTGGTTAGGGGATTGATATAGTTTTTTTCTAATATCTTCTAAACGGTAAATGATAAAAAACTGATTTTAGTGTCGTTAGATAGAGCACAAAATTCTGCAATAGTAATAATTAAAATTGTATTTTTGTTTATTACGTAAGAATCTCCAATATAAAAAAGTTGGAGGGGAGCTTCCACAAAGCATTTTTTACGATATATCTTCCATGCCGTCTACCAAACAAAAAAATATAGGGCACAAAAAATTAAGGCCAAAGTTTTCCCTATCGAATGGTGTATAACATTATACTATTTTCTTTTAAATTAAAGCTACCAGTGGCGTACAAAAGTAGCACTACACGAGTATAGTAGCTAGTTAAAAATAGAAATTTTTATTGTTATACTTTTAATTTTATTTTTTCAGCATATTTCTCACCTTAGTTATATTAATTGGTAATATTACCTTATTGCGCATAATAGTAATAATAAAAATAATATTTTTGTTTTTGGTAAGACTCTACAACAAAAAAAAGTCGATGGGGAGTATCCATAAAGCACTTTTTACCATATATCTTTCAAGCCATTAACAAAAAAATAAACAACATAAACGACAAACCACAAAGTTATCATTTAGACTATTATCTTTTAAAATAAAGCTACCAGTGGCGTACCAAATTAGTACTACACCAGTAAAGTACCTAGAAATCGAAATATTTAATGTTATTCTATTAATTTTAAAAGATCATTTTTCACTTTAGATTTATTAATTAATAATTATACTTTACATTTTATTTACTTATTTCTTTTGTTTTATAATTTGATTCATTATATTTTCAAATAAATAACAACAGTATTATAATAACTTTTTATTATAAAGATAATAACAAATATGGATTATATAGTGTGTCCCAGGATAGGTGTTACAAGAGGAGAAATTCACCAGAAATTTTGGAATTTTTAATCGTCCTTTTGAAAAACTGGTCGCATGGTCCAAAACTAATAAATACAAAATTTTATTTCAATTGGTAATATACAGGGCAAGTTATAACTAAAAATATGAAAAATGACCAAGAATAAAGTACCTTTATTTTTAAAAATAGGACAAAATTGTATAGGTAAATGTTGTAGAGAACTTAATTTTTAAGTTAAACACGTTAAGTAAAAATAAATATTTTTGTTCAATCTAGCCCTGTTTAATACCAATTGAAGTAAAGTTTTGTATTTATTAGTTTTGGACCATGCAACCGGTCTGTCCAAAATTTCGTTTTAAATATCAAAAATGTTTGTTCCATTTGTCCTCTTATAACATCTATCCTGGGACACACTGTATATAACATCAATAAAAAACAAACACATTATTACACCACCTAAAATACCTAATTACAATATGCCGCACACAAATATAACCTGGTACATTTTATTTATTTTTTTTAAAACAATACAATTTGTGCCACAAATCTTACATTTACATTTTAATAGTGTATCAGATGATATTTTTTCATTTTTTAAAGTGGTCCACAGTGGTGTCCATTTAGTATTCTCAAAAATCCCTATTCAGATGGACATGGAAGTTCAACCACTGGTTAGTAATACTAAGAATTGTATTTTTGTTGATTTAGTAAAATTCTACAACAAAAAAATGTTGGAGGGGAGCATCCACACGGCACTTTTTACGATATATCTTCCAAATCATCCACCAAAGAAAAAAATATAGGATGCACAAAATAAAGGACAAAATTTTCCCTATCGAATGGTATATAACATTATACTATTATCTTTTTAAAAAAAGCTATCAGTGGCGTACAAAAGTAGCACTACACCAGTATAGTACCTAAAAATAGAAATTTTTAAAATGTACCAGGTTATGTTTGTGTGCGGAATGTTGTAATTAGGTAGTTTAGGTTGTGTAATAATGTGTTTGTTGTTTATTGATGTTATATACAGTGTGTCCCAGGATAGATGTTATAAGAGGACAAATATAACAAAAAATTTTCAATTTTAAAACGAAATTTTGGACAGACCGGTCGCATGGTCCAAAACTAATAAATTTTTACTTCAATTGGTATTAAACAGGGGAGTTAAAAAATTGACAGAAATACAGCGTCGGCGGTTATAAACAATTGCATTAAATGCCTTAAGTTTAACCATAGAGTAAGGAAATTATAAGAGTTATCATGGAATAGCCGACTTAAGGACAGGTCATGCGAAAACTCCCAATATAATTTTATTCGTTTCTCGTTGAAATACCGCCAGTTAGTCATTTTAGTAAGCTTACGTGTCTCCCCACCGCTGATGTTACACGAGGCGAGGCTTCGACCGACGCATTTAAAGTGTAAACTGGCAAAAATGACAAGCCTGCCGCCAGGCAGCGCTGAGCCTGCCGCAAAAGCGGTACGAAAATTTTAGCATGCCATGGTTTCTCTTATCCGTAGGTATATTACTTTATGGTTTAACTAAACAGAAGCTGCTTCTGCAGCGGGAGCGTAATGTTAACTCAATAAATTCACCTGATTCACGTTTATTCATAATACTATAGTTACACCAAATAAAGTAAAATTAAGCAATCGTTATTTTACGAAAAATAAATTTAGAAGTACATTTTTGACGCTTTTCTATTTTTAAAATAATAATAACTAAATAATCATGATGGTATAAGGTTTATTTTATAAAATTATTTTAAAGTGTTTTATCTAAACCATTTAGTTTTGCTGTGTCAAACCAGTTTTAGGAAGGAAGATATTAATACAAATAATATTGTTTAGTTTTAAGGTTAAGTCAATGAGGGTTCTCATAACTCAAAAATTGTGTTTGTACAAAAAACCCGAATTGGATTTTAAAATTATGGCCTCAAAACACGGTCGTAAGATAAATTTAATTAAAATACGCGATGAGCTCGATACATGGTTCCTCTCTATAACTTTTTTACCTTTTAAAATAAAAATATGAAATTACTTATATCGATATTTGACATAATTGGATTAATTAATCTATTTACTTGTTTTTTAATACTTGTGGTTTAACCGGAAATGACTGCTACTTTAAAATTTTTAATGGCACCACCGGTATATTTTATCCCTTTTGATAGAATATGACATTCTTAATACAATGATTCCTCATATGTCATTTTTTAACACTTCTGCTGTCAAAAATTTAATTTTTTAAATTCCAATCTAGAGTGTCATGATTAGGCTAAAACGGTTTGTTTTAAGTCAAGTAGTCATGGAAATATTAAACTAGTCTTCCTTTGTTTTTATGACTTCTTAGGGCAAAGTCAAAGTGTGCAAAATTCTATTTATGGTCATAACTCTTTTTTTTTTTTGAAATGTAACGAGAAGGCTCGTACCAATATTCTAAAGGATCATTTTATTTCAAATTATTTGGTACGATATAAGCGGTATTTCGGAAAAGGTTTCTATTGTAAAAGCATTTAATAAAATTATTCTTAACCGACCATTGTGCTACATGGTAGTATCGATTTATGACAACCTCATAAATTTATTATTCGAAATAAATGCACTTTTAGGGTATGCTAACAGGATAGGCTCATTCCATTAAAAAAAAGAAGTTATAATCATAAATAGGCTTTGCACACTTTGACTCCGCCCTAAGAAGTGGTAAAAACAAAAGACGACTATAATTTTATTTCTCCATGGCTCAAAATAAAGCATTTTAGCCTAATCAAGTCACTCTAGGTTCGAATTTAATAAATAAAATTTTTGACAGCAGAAGTGTCAAAAAATTACATGTGAGAAGTCATTTTATTCAGAATGTGATATTCTATCGAAATAAAATAAAATATACCAGTGGTCCATTTAAAATTTTAAAGTAGCAGTAATTTCTAGTTAAACCAGAAGTAAAGAAAGCAATTGGATAGACCAATCCATCCAAAATTATGTGAAATAACGATATTATAAAAAATAATAAAAACTTTCAAAAGCAAAACAAATTGATAAAAACTCCTTTTCAATCTGAGCATACCTTTTTTCGCTGTAGTCAATGTTCTAGATGCAAATGAAATAGCATAACCTCTCTGGAAAAGCACACATTTAAGTCTGACTGTTGTATCGTTATTTCTAGGTTAGAATTAAAAAGTTTTAAAGTCGGTGATTGAGAAAGTTTTCAGTATTTTTTGAAAAATTAGGAATAAATTTAGAAAAAAAATTACCAAGACCTAAAATCCTTAAGACTTTTGATTTGTTTGTGGGTGTTTGAATAGCTAAGACGGCTTTAATATTATCCGCATCAGGCTTAATACCTTCTTTAGAAATAATAAGATCCATAAATTTGAGGTAATTTATACTGAAATGTCTTTAAATTAAATTTATTTTGTTTATCCTAGCTCGTTTAAATATTTCAAGAGGAGCTTTATTATGTTCAGATTCATTTTTCGAAGCTAAAATTATACCATTAAAATAAATATTTAAACCTTTTATATCCCCAAATATCTCAAATTTTTTTCGTTGAAATAGTTCTGGAGAACTACTGATTCCAAAAGGAAGTCTGTTAAATTTATAACGGCCAAAAGGTGTATTAAAAACACAAAGATCAAAACTTTTTTATCCAACTCAAGTTGCCAAAAACCATCCTTCATGTCTATGACGGAAAAAATTGATTTACCAGAGAGCTTACTAACAATATCATTTGTTGTTGGGATTAAAAAATGTTTCTTACGATTAAATTTATTAACTAATTTTGAATCCATGCATAATCTTAGTGTTTTATCAGGTTTCTCTACAATCATTAAGCTATTTACCCAATCTGTAGGATAATTTACTTTTTCAATAATATTTTAAGTTTTTGAAATATCTAAAGACTTTTTAAAGGTTCATGCAAAGAAAAAGGAACTTTCCTATGACACTGAAGTACAGGTTTGGCGTTTTTAGCTAATTTGATGATACATTGTCCAGGAATCTTACCTAAGTCCTCAAAAATATTTTTAAATTGTACATAAACATCTTCTTTTGCATTGGGTAAGAATGAGATACTATTTATTTTCTTAATCAAATTAAACCTTAAACAATCATCTAGCCCTAATAAAGCATTTGCCTGAAAATCAACAATAATCAATTTAATGTCTAAATTTAAATTGTTGTAAGAACAGCTTAAACCCAAAGGTTCAAAATAAAAATTTCCATAGGAAATTAATGTAAATGGACAATTTCTTAAAACTGGTTTTACTAACAATTTATCATAAATGTTTTTGGGTAAAATACTTAAATCAGATCCTGAATCTAACTTAAATGTAATATTTATTCCTTGGACTAACAAATTTTGATACCAAGAGGCTTTATTACCTAGCTAACATTCACTAATATATAAAATACCTTTCTCCAATCTTCTTTTGTTTTTTGACTATCATGTTCAAGATGTTCAAGACTTCTTACATTCTTCCTTTGATTCTAATCATTTTCTTGATCCCTAGCTTGCTAATTTTTCTGTTCTTGTGTCCACCCTATCTGGTTTAAATTTTCTCTTCTTTCATAACTTATACCATTTCGATTACCTTGTAAACTTGTTTTACCTTTATACTGTTTCTTCGGTATTCCTTCTTTGTGACCTTTTTGTTGACAATTGGCACATGTTTTATTATAAGCAGGACATTTCCCTTTAAAGTGTTCATAAAGACAAAATTTGCATATAATTTTACCCACATTTTTCACTACATGTATATTTTTTCAGGATTTAAAACTTTCAGTTGTTGTTTACTAAGTTCTATACTTTTGCAATACTCTACAATTTTATCAACTGTTAGATCCTTTTGTTGCAATAATCTTAATTGACTTTTTTATCACTTAAACCAATGACCATTCTATCTCGAATCCTTCTTTCATCATACGGTTTTTTACAAGCATCATTAGTACATACAAAATCACATAATTTAGCCTGTTATGAAGATTTGTTAAGTCTTGATCAATATTTTGTTCTTCTTGTTGTATGCTATATAAAGTAAAAGTTTCCATTGCTACTACTTTAGTTACAAGTGTATTATACAAATGGATACCTTCATCACCTATGCATGCTAGCAAAGTAGCTATTTTAACTTGTTCAGAGCTTTTTGATTTTTTAGTTGCAGTCATATAAATCTAAAATGTCTGCTTCCATAGAAGCCATTCTTTTTCAGAATATGCTATAAAATGACCTGGTGGTTTGAAATCCATTTTTATATCCTCTTAAACTTTTTGCGTTACTACTTCTGCTTCACACTCGATGTGTAATTGTTCATACCGGACACCATGTATTATCTCGATACTTTTTGATAAAATTAAGTTACAAGTTCTTAAAAATCATGTTTTATTATTAAAACAAAAGCAGTGTGTACAATTCAGCAGTACCTAATCATTAGAGAATTATTGCAAGTTGCCTTATTAAGCTCGGGTTTTATTAATTCCGGCCTTATTTAAATAGTGCTTGTACCCATAATTTAGAGTTATTGCAAATCATGTTGACAGTACCATTAACTTAAAAAAGAGAAAACAAATTTTAGTAGTTTTTCTTTATTGTCTTGTGTTGTAGGGTTTTGTTTTACACAATTACAGAAATGCATTTGAAAAAGCAAGGTTTTAAGTATTTTTACTTTTAAAAACTTCTTGATTTTGTGGTCGGCAGCCGTTCGGTTGTAGCTTCTAGCAAGTCTAACTAGTCTGAAAGGCGGGATAAAAATATAATCAGTGTGGACAACATCAAATATCATAAAACTCTGTGTGTCGGGTTTCTGCTACTATTAACTGCTTAATCCTACTTCAGTTGGTCACCGATGAACACGAATTCAAATAGCTTTTCTATTTACGCGCCTGGACTAACATTTACGCGCCCTGGACTAACTTGTAAATAAACGCTACCATGGGTTTAAAGCGCAGTATTTCGCTACTTTTAGATTATCCTCCAAAAGTTATAATGTTAAATTAATTAACTTAAAATATTTCAAAAACTTATTTTTTTATACGTATACTCCTTATAAAAAGGTAACAAGACATTTTGGATGATGGTAATACAAAAAAATGTTTGGAAGACATAATTTGTTACTGTAAACTGTCTGATCGAAGTAATTACTGAGGCTTTTAACATCACAAGAATGAACTTAAAGTAACATACTAAACTGGTGTCAATGTAAACATAAAACAGTAAAATAGCTACTTACCCAAATTTTCCTGACTCCGATCTAAAGCAATTACAGTTCCTCCACATTTAGTCAACCGAAGCGCGATCCCTTTGCCAATCCCTAAAAGACACAGATTTATAGAAATACATTTGCTAGGTTTATAGTAGGGGAGCCCACGGTGCTAAATGGGGATATACTCGAGCGTCATAGAGACCTATTGGGTTGCAAAGCTTAGATGAGAAGAAGAAAAAATGTTATATAATGTATGTCTTTTTATCGGTGAGGGAAGCGGCTATAGATTTTTAAATATGTCAGAAAAATGCTGTTATTATTTCGTGTTGTAAAAATCATTTGAATCGAATTATTTTCTTTAAAATTAAAAATAGCCCTGCTCGAAAATGTCAAAATTGCGTTTTTGTTACAATTTTGTAGCCCTTCGCTTTCTTTACGCCAATCTTGTATTGTCAGATTAGTGGAATATACATTATTTATCATGTAAATAACTCAACAACAATTTTTGATTGATATATTTTTGTTTTTTAGAATCGGCAATGTATACGTATAGTGGAGGAACCTAAACGGGTACAAGCAGGTATCCTTCAGTATCCGGGGGTTAATTAAAACATCTTTTTTTTGCAAATTTTAAAATTAAAATTTTCACGATTAACACGATTTTTACAAAACAAATAAGAAATAACGAATTTTTTTTTAAAGGATACCCTTGACTTTACATCTATCGGCTGTCAAATAGAAAGTTAGGCTAACTTGTCTCTAAACACCTTGAACTAAAATAATATTTTAGTTTTTTTGTCTATTACAACTGTACAATTATAACACAAACCTGACGCTGCACCAGTAACTAGTATTCTTTTATTTTTAAATGAATAATCCATTATTTAAACACAAATCAGAACACATTAGCTATGAAATAAAATTAATTGTGTATGTAGGTAGATAGCTCTTTTTCACGCTTTTCGTTGCAAAGTTATTGATAAATCGTTTAGATATGAAATCAGTAATCAGAATTAATAAATAAATATATTGTATAAATAAGATAACAAATCCTTAACTGTATAAAAAAAGTTAGAAATTTAACAACTGCTCATTTTAAATTTAGTAAGTTTTTACAAAAAAACAAAAACAATCAATCATAATGTATTATTAAGAAAGTTGACTAATTGGTTTGCTAACTAATCAGTTGAAAATTTATTGTATAGAGATTACCAGTGGCAGTTTCTCAGTCAAGTCAAATGATCGAAATCTTCCATAAACATCTAGAATCTTGTTTTTAAAAATCAGTGTCGGTCTAGGCCACCGGACAACCGGGCAAATGCCTGATGGGCCAACACCTTGGGGCAGGGCCGAATTTAGAGGTGTGGAGGCCCTGGAGCTATGAGCCTGTTAGGGCCCTCCGAAAATTAATGGAATTTGATAACCAAAAAAATTAAAGAGCAAATAAAAAAAGGTCCTCATCAATAAATGAGTAATGGCAACACTGTATAAACTATGCTGTTATGGATTTAAAAAAATGTGAATTAAAAAAATATTTTTTTTTATTTATTTTTACTTAAGGTCTGAAATTATTATTCGAAATATGTTTTTAGACAAAAAGGTGCCAACTAAAGGTATTTTAAAAAAGCATATAATTGGGATCACGGAAGCATTATTTAAACAATGGTAAAAAGGTCATTTTTGTAAACATTTGACAGGAAACAAAATCAAAATTTTGAAAGTGCCTGGGAAAAAATGTATTTTGTTTTCATTTTATAATAAGGTTATTTAAAACGCTATTAAAAAGCTAAAAACACACATGCTATATATTTTGAATGCGACGTTTCATCATTAGGAAGCCATCAACATTATTTTTTATATGGAACAATGAAAGAAAATATCCTGTATTTAATATATATTTTTTTAAAGAATGTAATGGTGGCTAACAGTACAAAAAATTAACATTAAAAGACAAAATTTAAAAAAATTGCTTTTTACAGATATCTCTCTATAAGTATTCGGAAATTTTTAAATTTTAGAATGGGACATTAAAGAGCTCCTAATTTTAAAACATCGCCCTAATTTAATCGACTTTGTATCCCTTACGGGTTCTGAAATCTCAGTGGTCACTCTTAAATTTGGGACACCCTTTACAGGGAGGGCATTTTTACAGGGAGGACATTTTTACATCTCGGTGGACCAAGTGCCCAGTCCGACACTGCTAAAAATAATGTTCATAAAAATTATTTATTGTATCAGTTTTCATTGTCAAAATACGTCATCATATTTTAAATAGTAATAATACGTGGTAAGTCAAATAAAATTGTTTATAGGCAAGTAAAACAACAGCACAGCAAGACCGATGTAATACCATGTTTAGGTACGTGCCGGCGTTCTTTGTCTAATCTCTACCTGCTATTGTTCTACGCGCGATAGACAGGAGATGGTCCACGCATTGACTATGAATCTTTTGATTTGTTTTTTTATTTTAAACGTGTATATTGTTCCAAAACACCTCGTATAAAAACACGTCTTCGTTTTTATACCTTTATTAACAATGTAACGTAATTATGGTTACAATAACGGCAAAATCTTAAATTGTCAATGTCTCGAAGTTTACAGCACAAAAGTCGAATCTGTACTAACTGATCGGAGGTTTCCCGTCGCCCATTTATAGTATGGTGAAAGAGTAAAGAATGATCTAGAATATTCGAGAAATATCGTGAAAATTCCATAGTACAGGATGGCATAAAAGTTCTTAATGGATAATTCGGGCGTTTTCGGAAACCTTCGAAAGTGATGAAAGAACTTGGAAAAATTAAGGTAAATTATTTAAATAAATTAACAAACTAAATTAAATGATCCTAACTCTCTAAAATTCTATAACCTAAACAAATTTTTGAAAGTCTGTAACATTGCCCCCTTCCAAGTTTTGATCGTCTCGATCAAGTATCTTCACTGTCTTGATAACGGCTTAGCCTTTCTAGATGTACTACTTTCATCTTTGCCTGTGGACTCTTCTGTATACGGTACACCAAATCATTAAGCCGTGTCACCACTTTATATGGTCCCTCCCATGACTTCTGTAGTTTCGGTGAACGCCCCTTGGTTCTTCTTGGATTGTATAACCAAACTTTTTCACCGACGATAAATCCCTGATGGTTAGCTTTCAAGTCATAGCGGGATTTCATACGGTCACTTCCTTTTTGTAACTTGGTACGCACCTCTTCATGTATCCTCTGTAGCTATTTACTTAGTTGACTTACATAGTCTTCTGCTGGTTCTTTATTGGTGGAAGGTCGTCCTGTAAGCAAGTCAACTGGAAGGCATATTTCCGCTCCGAAAATGACTTTGCAGGTGTTTCGCCAGTAGTTTCGTGAATTGCGGAGCGGTATGCTAATAAAAACGGCTGTGTACAGTTATCCCAGTCACTTTGTTGGTCATTTACTTTAATTTTCAGGTAGTTATCAAGTGTTCTGTTAAACCGCTCTACCATACCATCGGACTGGGGATGAAGAGGCGTTGTTCTTGTTTTTGGATTCCCAGGAGATTACAAAGCTTCTTGAAAAGATCGGACTCAAAGTTTCTGCCTTGATCGGAATGTATTTCTCTAGGAACTCCATAGCGACAAATCCATTGTTGAAATAATACATCGGCAACAGTGATAGCTTCTTGATTTGGGATTGGGTAGACTTCTGGCCATTTACTGAAGTAATCCATAGCTACCAATATATAGCGATTCCCTGATTTACTAACTGGAAATGGCCCTGCTATGTCTATGGCAATTCTTTCAAAAGGTGCCCCTACATTGTATTGCTTCATCTTGCCATGGCTTCGTGTTTTCGGTCCCTTGCTGGAAGCGCAGTCCTTACATATTCTGCACCAGTCTTTTACGTCTGCACGACTTCCCAGCCTTTCTCGAACCTTTTCAAGAGACTTCATAACTCCGAAATGGCCACCTCCTACACCATTATGCAAGGCTTGCAATACTTCAGGAATCCTTTTGGTTGGTAGGATTATCTGATGTTTATGGATTTTGCCGTCAGAACTTTCCCAGACCCTTTGTAATAGGCCATCTTTAATAACCAAAGAATCCCATATGGCCCAGTACCCTTTATGTCTTGGAGACTTTGAAGCTATTTGCTGATATGGTGGCCTTTTCACATTTTCTGTCTTAAGTTTGACAATGTCTCCAAAATCTGGATCTTCTAGTTGTTCTTTTGCCAAGATCTTAGGGTCCTATTCTTGAGAGCACTGGATGCGTGTTCTTCGGCAGTGGAATTCATCGGGATCTTCTTGCTCTTCTCGTCTGCTGCAGTGTTTGCATTCGTCCGGGCAGGGTCGTTTTGATAGAGCGTCAGCATTCTTATGGTTCAGTCCTTTCTGCGGAAATCAACACAGAATCTGGTGGAACCATCTTTCTTCTTAACTAGGACTACTGGAGATGACCATGGGCTCTGGGATGGTTCTATGATGCCTTGATTTTGCATGTCTTCAAGTAACTTTTCAACTTCTTCTTTCTTGGCTAAAGGAATTCTTCTGGGTGGTTGTTTTATCGGTGTTGCGTCTCCAGTGTTTATTCGATGTTGAACTACACTGGTTTTTCCCAAATCTTTTTCGGATAAAGAGAAAACATCTTGATTTCTTCTTAAAAGTTCTTCCAGCATAGATACTTGGACTGGGTCTAACAAGGATTTTGATGAAATCACCAGGTCTTGTAGAGCATGAGGTAGTTTACGTGTGCAGACTCCTGCAGGTGTAGTACAGGGATAGGTAACTATCATAGCAGCAGGTTGACAGGTACCGATTTTGTCACCCATTTTAACCTGTTGAGGGAAATATTTCAGGTTCATCATTCTCACAAATACCATATTTCCTTTGGTTTGCGCCAAAGTTCTTGCTGGTAGAATTCCTTTAGCGTATAACGGACAATTTTCTACTGGTTCGACTAAAACGATTTCACCTTCTTCTGAGTTTTCAAACCTTGCCTGTATGATGCTTTCTGAGTTTGGCGGTAGAATGACATCTTCTGTGAGGATAACTTCTCGAATCGAAGCTTCACTACTCCGTGGTAATCTCATTACGATCTCTTCATTATTTGTTCGCAGTACCCGTTGTGGAAGGTCTAGAACAAACTTCTGATTCTCCATAATGTCAAGGCCAAGGATAACTTCGTCCAGGATGTCGGCAACAAACACGACATGGATAAATGTTGTTGTTTCTAGGGTTATTCTGGCTTCATGTATGCCTTTAATTGGTATAACTTCTCCATTAGCTGTTTCCAAGAGGTAATTCTTTTCAGGTCGGAATATTTTACAGTGAGCAACGATGTTCGGCCTCACGATGGTATGTGTGGAACCAGTGTCTAGAACCATCTCGCATTCCTGACCGCATACATTTCCAGGTACTACCAAGCTGGTGCCATTGTTCTGCAGCCGGGATACCCTAATTGTTGTTGTTGATGGTTCTTGGTAACACTTAGCTAGCTCTCGCTCCTTGTACTGGGAGTCTTCTGCACTACTAGAAGAGGCCTGAAAACTGGAGCAATTTTCTGTATATGCCCCTCTTTACCACATTTCCAACAACGGATGATATTTCTTCGACGGAAGGTCATACTTTGCTGTCTACATCCGCTTGCTTTTTACGTACTATTTCTTGCAACTCTTTAATTAATCTGGTCAATTCGTCATTTGAATTGGCGTCTTGTGGTACAAAATTCGTTCTTCTAAGTCTTGGCTGATTCCTGGATGTTTGCTTAGCTGTCTCAAATTGAAGTGCATAGGCAAGAGCTTCAGACATTTTTTTAATTCTGGCCATTCTTAAAGCTTGATTCATATCTGAATCACGTAGACCTTTAATGAAACTACCCACGGCTAGTTCTTGTTTTATTTCTTCTGGGTATGTCGGGTATGTCAGATTAATCAAACGTACGATGTCAGCTTCGTATTCCTGAAGGCTTTCGTTATATTTCTGTCTTCGTCCCTGGAGCTGCGCCTTATAAACTTCCTGCAAATGTGTCTCGCCATATCTCATTTCCAGGAACATTACAATTGATTGATAGTCGCCTTGTTTTTCTTCAGGAATATTTCTTAATACCTCCATGGTTTCACCTCGTAAAGCAAGCACTAGTGCGCATGCCTTTTCTGGTAAACTCCAATTATTGCCGTTCGCAGCAGCTTCAAATTGTCTAAGGTACGTAACCCACGGTACCTTACCGTCAAAAGTTGGTGGTTTCATAAGAGTTCCTGAAGTAACACATCCTGAAACGACACCAGTACTGACTATATTTTGAATTTGCCGGTGTAATTGTTGTACTTCATGTTGCATTTGACCTTAAACTTGATTAACTTTGTCTTCAACTAATTGATGAAATTCTCCCCTCAGGTGTTCTCGAATCTTTACTATCTTCTCTTTTATCTCTTGCTTCATTTGTTCTTGTCCTTTTTTTTATGTCTTTTTGAATTTTCTCGATTTGTTGTCTCGTTTCTGCTTAACTGATTTTGATTTCCCGCTTCATTTCTGTTTGATTTGTCTTCATTTCTTCTTGACTTTTCTTCATTTCTTCTAAATTGGTCTTCATTTCATTTTTAATGTCTTCTTTTAGATATTCTTGACTAGTTTTCATTTCTTTCTTAAGGTCTTCTTTCAACAATTCTTGACTTAGCTGCAGTTACTTTTTCAGGTCTTCTTTTAGGGATTCTTGACTGTTCTTCATGTCTTCTTTCAGGGATTCTTGACTTGTCTTGATTTCTTCCATCATTTTTCTAATTAGCGTTAATTATCTCCTCCATTCGTGCTGTGTATTGTCTTGTCTCAACTGGCATTCACTCTTCTTACCACTTGGGCTTCCTTGAGTAACCTCGTTCCGCTTCCGACACCAAATGTTCCAAAACACCTCGTATAAAAACACGTGCCTTCGTATTAATACCTTTATTAACAATGTAACGTAAATATGGTTACAATAACGGCAAAATCTTAAATTGTCAATGTCTCGAAGTTTACAGCACTAAAGTCGAATCTGTACTAACTGATCGGAGGTTTCCCGTCGCCCTTTTATAGTATGGTGGAAGAGTAAAGAATGATCTAGAATATTCGAGAAATATCGTGACAATTCCATAGTACAGGATGGCATAAAAGTTCCTAATGGATAATTCGGGCGTTTTCGGAAACCTTCGAAAGTGATGAAAGAACTTGGAAAAATTAAGGTAAATTATTTAAATAAATTAACAAACTAAATTAAATGATCCTAACTCTCTAAAATTCTATAACCTAAACACATTTTTGAAAGTCTGTAACAATATTAAAAACCTGACGACACAGGATTTGCGTGCACTTTTATTTTCTGATCCCGCTAAGATGGTGTCCGTACTTGGGTGTAA
>JACEGR010008244.1:0-39266 GCA_014170235.1 Listronotus bonariensis
TATGAATTTATTATTTAAAGCAAATAAAAGCCATTTAATATTATTATTATTATATTCAAGGAGGGTCTGCATATGGATTTGTAAATTCGGGTAGCGGATGTTCTGCTTATGCCTTGGTCTTTAAATGTTAAATTTCTAAAATGTTTTGCTCTGGCTATAGTCCTCTTTTTGATGTTGGATGTATGCTGATTAAAGTTCATTTTATTATCAATTATTATTCCTAGATATTTCGCTGACACTTTGGGCTGTATTTCCAGATTGGCTATCTTGATTGTAGGGGAATTATCTTTAATATTATGGTGGAAGATTATAAACTGCGATTTTGTAGGTTTTGGATGTAGCCTCCATTGATGAAACCATGTTAGTGTTGTGTAACTCTTGCAAATTTTCTATAGTCTGTTTTAAGGAATTAGCATGTGCTATCAGTGCAGTATCATCAGCAAATTGTAATATATACTGATGTGGATTGATTCCTTGGTTTGTGTCGTATATATCATGGCAATATATATTGTATAGTAATGGTGATAATGGTGATCCTTGGGGGAGTCCTTGTTCTGGTGTAAAGTTGTTCGAGTAAGAATTATTAATTCTGATTTGTATTTGTCTCTCTTCCAAAAAGTCTTTTATTACAAGGATCAATTTACGAGGACATTTTAGTAAATGCAGCTTATATTCAAATTCAAATTCAAAATTCAATTTGTTGATTTCTAAAAATATTGCTGCTGTGTGTTTGAGTAGACGAGCGGTATGAACATTGGAAGTCAGTATAGTTGTAGGATGTTGCGTAGAGCATTGTTCTGTGAATCCAATCAAGAGCTTTTTCTGTATTAATTTTTATAAAGATTTCGAGGTTTTTGCCTAGTACACATAGAAGAGTTATTGGACGGTAGCTTATAGGCATTGTGTGGTCTGTATTAGGTTTTGGCAGTGTAATCATGATACCTGATTTCCATTCCTTAGGAAAGTAGTGGTTGTTCAAACAATATTCGTACATTTTAGCAATATGTCTATGTATTTGGGGGTTTAAATGGCGGGTGAGGTTTTTAGTGACATTATCATGTTCTGGAGAAGTGCTTTTTCCACGGCTAACAATGTTCATGTAGTCTTCCTCCGTAATCTCATAGGTAGTGTTGTCGATATTATCATTTGGCTGATTAAAATATTCATTATACCAATTATTTATTGAGTTGTAGTTGGCTTCATCATATTCGGGGTAGTTTTTTTCTTTAAATGCTTCGCTAAAATGTTGTGCCATGACTTCAACCTTTTCTTTGTCTTCTGAATAATCTTTTACGTTCTGAGTCGGTGAGTGAGTTGGGATGTTTGCAGTGGTCTTGTATTTAGTTAGTTTTTTTATTTCTTGCCAGTAGTTTCTTCCTTGTTGTTGCTCGATATTTTTGCAAGCATCTAGCCATTTTTGTTTTCTGTACATTTGAATAAGATTTTGAATATTTTTGTTATAGTCGTTAATTTTTCTTTTATGTTCAGGTGTAGGATTAATTCTATATTCTCTATACATACGTCTCTTAGTTTTTATAAGCCTTATGATAAATGGTGGAAGAGTATGAGAGTAGTATCGAATTTTTGGATTGGTGAGTTTTGCAGTATGGTTTCGGTTAGTTTTTGATTAAATTTTGTTATTTGTACCGGGCCGTATCTTTTCTGTTCAGGTTCTTCTATAAATCTCAGCATGACATTATTTACCGCTTCTATGTTACATTTTTGAAAATTCACTCTTGTTTGGTCTGTAGATGGAGTCACGTTGGTACTAAATGTTATTTCCAATGACAGGTGGTCGGAGCCAATATCTGGATGAACATCAATATTTACAATATTATGGTGGAGGTTTTCAGTATACAGTAATCCATCTGGTGTCGAGTCTGGGTTGTTTGCCATTAAAAAAGTAGGTGGAATTGCAGCTTGCAAAAAGGTTGTATTATTTAAAAAATTGTTTAACTGCCGTTTTTTCGCCGGGTTGAAATTAAAATCTCCTATAATCATTGCATATTTGTATTGTGTTGCCATAGTAAATATTGTTTCTTCAATACCAGAAGTTGGGTGGACATATATTAGGAATATGTGTATTTTGTCGTCTTGGAATGACATAGTAAAGTGTGTCGCCTCATTTAATGGATTATTTATAGTTGGTCGGTTGGCTTTACCCATTCGAAGAAAGGGTTCGACCTGCACTAGGCTTCCGCCTCTCACATTGTTGTTAATAATATTACCATCAAACTTAATAATATCCCAATTTTTGTATTTCACATTAGTAGAGTTCTTTGTTTTTGTTTCCACAAAAAGAGCACAGTTAATTTTGTTGTTTTCCAGATAATTATCAATAGTAAGTTTTTTATTGGCATAGCTATTTACGTTGGTGTTAAGTTCTATTGTTGAGTAACAAAGGTGCGTGTTCAATGAATTTTCCTGCACTCTGAGCGATCAATTTTTGTATTCACTGTGCTCATATTACACTCAAGGGATTCAGGCTTTTTGGAACCGTTGATTCTGGAGGTGTGGGAGAAGGAAACTGAAAGTCCTAACCTAACAATTATAATATTGTTTTTCTTTTCGTGTGCTAGTCGATTTTTATGTGACATAATTAATATGTCTTTAAAAGAAAAACCATGGGTATCGAATCAGGTGACTGTAAATAAATAATAAAAGAGACTAAAAGTTTCTTTGTAAATTTAAATTTTGTGGCAGATCGTACAGATCAAGTTCAGCTTGACGTCCTATTCACGCGCAATTTTAACCCAGGCTCGGTGACAGTGCGCATTTTCTCGTTTCGCTCTTGCTCTTACAAAAAGTAACCTAGCACCGAGTTGGTTCAAGTTTTAATTGAACTGGTGCAGAGCGAAAATTAGAATTGCTCGCGCTAAGTGCCTGTTTCATGAATTTACTATAAATGATTGGAAGGGGCTTTTAAATATATAAATGTTTTTATTTTTCAAGGTGGTGAAAATGGATGAACCTTCCCCCACCAAACAAAAAAAAGTCACTATTTTATCTGATATTGTTCTGAACCCTTTTCGAGGTAGTCCACAAAAAGTGACCCCATCGACATCTTCACCATTGCCGGTGTCTTTGCCACCTTTGGTACCTCTGTCCAACAAAAATGTGGCAATTAGCGAGGCTACAATTGTAAAAAATCACAGGTATGTTTATCTAGTAGAGAAAAAAATATGGTAATTGTCTAGAAAGTGGGAGCAACTCCGATTTTAAGGACATTTGGCTTGGCATATGGGTTTTTTGGGGCGCTGATCACAACTCTAAAGATTTTTTTCGGAAATGGTTCCTTCCCGAGAAATCCATCATCAAAGTGGAAAATCAAACTAATCTTATTTTTAATATACCCCCTTCTTTTAGCTTTAAATCAAGAATAGTGTGCAAAAAGAAGAAGGAATATAGTAAAAATAAAATTAGTTTGATTATCCACTTAGATGATGGATATCTCGGGAATGAAACGTTTCCGAAAAAAATTATTTCAGATTTGTGATCAGCGTCTCCAAAAACCTCATATGCTAAATTTCGTCAAAATCGGAGTTGCTCCCACTTTCTGGACATCTACCAAAAATACCACTGGTCTTAAAAGATACAACTCTTTAATGATTTTTATTTTTAAGGGATCCCATTGATAATGCTACCAAACCAAAGAGAACTTCAATTTCAAGACAGCCTACTAAGAAAGTTCATTTTCTAAATGAAGAGCCTCAAAAAAGAAAGTTTTTGATAACTTTGAATCATCAGCAACTCCAAAGAGACTAAAATTAAAAAGAGGAGCTAAAACAAGGAAAGAGGTTAAAAAGACTGCAATAAATGAGGAAGAAACAGTATTTAACTATATGACTGGGGAATATGAAAAATCGGTAAATGTAGAATCACCTAAAATTAGAGAGTAAGTATTAATTGCTTATCATCTTATTGTAAAATACAGGTTTTTTTACCAATAACTAATTTATTATCTATTAATCCTAAAACAGATTTTTAAAAAATGTCTTGGCTTTAAAAGTGGGTTTTAATAGAGAAAAATAATTGGGCATAGCCTAAACCCATCCGAAGGTGGACCTAAAATTGAAAAAAAGGTCATGAAAATGTATTTGACAAATAAGGTTATTATTCATCATCAGAAAGTCAGGTCCAAGAAGGCTTGGTAACTGACTAGCCATTAATATTTTTTTAAATGAAACAACCTATGTTTTATAACGGTTTTGGATTCTACATAAAAAAAAATAACTCGGTTTTGTTAATTGCACAAAGTGTCTAAATTTATTTGTTTTTATGATATTTGAATATTTTTTTAAAAGCAGATGTGCAAATAATTTTATTTAATCTCAACACTATTAACTTTTTGAACTTAAAGTCATATCGTTATCAAATGTTGTACAGGGTGCTCAAAAAGTAATTTCACTTTTTAGAAAATTAAGTAGCAATAACTTTCTTATTTTAAATGGAACACCCTGTGTTTTTTACACCACGTGATAACAAATTAAATACCCATAGGTTGCTTATACTTATCTTCTGCACTTTTTTTAGCAAATTCCGTTTTTACAAATTTTTAATCTAAGCACCTTTTTACCCTAAGCCGGTTTCGACGGACCGAGTGATTAAAAAATTATACGAAGCCTTTAAATTTGCCGACTTTCCGCATTCTTAACGTGTGAAAGGTTTCATAAGACTACATACACTTCAATAGCGTTAGTCCGTCGCCCAAATTCCCGTCTTCCGCTAATGTGAAAAGGCAGTAAATTAAAGTTGTCTGTAATACAACAGCCATTTGTATTTTCCTTAAGTAAATAACAACCACAATAATTTATCAGTTAGTTACTTGTATTTAAGTCAGCTTGCAACAAATTTTAGTGATTTTAAATGAGAACTCTTTCTGACAACAACAGAATGATATAATAGTGGTAGGATGTGAAAAATCGTTTTCTTTGGTCAAGAGTTTATGCTAAAAATTATATCAACAGAAATCACCTAATTATGTTAGAAAGTTGCTTTTAAAAAATTAACAAATTGATTATGGATAATATAAAAAACGAGTTTTAGGGAACAGAATGTCATCATAACTGATCAAAGGCATTAGTACCATTGTTTAAAAGTACAAGTTTTATTATTACTATATTCTGGATTCTAAATAAAGTGAAAGATAATAAAAAGATTTTAATTTGTGCTATTTTTAGACAAATCTACATTGCACAATAATGTCTTAGTAAACGGACACACCTATATCACGGCTTTCTTAAATTGAAATAGATATTTGAAATACAAATATGAATTTAGAAAGGTCACCATATAAAGTAAAAAAATACAGGGTGTTCTCTTTAAAATAAGAGACTAATTGCAATTTGATTTCCTAAAAAATTGAAATTATTTTTTGAGCACCATGTACAACATTTAATTACGATATGACTTTTTTTAAGGAAATTTTGGTTAGTGTTCCCATGATCCAAAACTAATTAGTACAAAATTTTACCCCACTTGGTTTTATACAGGGCGAGTTTTAACTAAAAATATAAAAAATTCCCAAGAGCTAACTAGTTTTATTTCTAAAAATAGAACAAAATTGTATAAGTAAATGTTGTAGAGTACTAAATTTTATGTCAAAATTTAAAGTTAGAGTTTAAGAATAAAAAAAATGAATGTAATTGTTAACTTCTTAAATTACGCATTACTTACATAATGGACAAAAGAAAATTGTTTTATAATTTTTTATTGTTTAAAAATTTGCTGCTTTAAAGGGCAACATTTTAAAAACTGTTAATACATATTGTAAGAAATTGACAAACATATTTTTTTTTACTTTAATTCTATTCTAATTTTCATTGTGACATAAAATGTAATTCTCTACAATATTTACTTATACAATTTTGTCCTATTTTAAAATATAAATGTATTTCACTCCGTTTTCATGTTTTTAGTTATAACTTACACTGTATATTACCAAGCAAAGTATAATTTTGTCTTTATCACTTTTGGACTATGCGATCAGTTTTCCCAAAAGGACGTTCAAAAATGCCAATGTTTTGGCCCATTTGTCCCCTTTTAACACCTATCCTGGGATACACTGTAGATAGAGCTTGTAGAATTCGTATATATAAAAATAATTACATTAGCAACTTGATATTTTCATACGGTTTGGTATAAAGTATAAGTAGTCCTAAGACTATTAAAATTTAAACATATATTTCTAAATCTATGAGAAATTTAATATATCAAATGTGGTATTTTACGGCTTTTAGGGAGATCTTTGTATTGGTAATAACATATACAAGCAGTGGCTGGCGTCTTTTGACCAATAGGAAACAAATATTTGGGATTGGACCTAGCTTTAACCTTTTATAAATTATGGGCGGATGGTCTTGAGTTAGAAAAAAAAACAGTTATTGTTTATAAATACATATTGGTTTATTTTATTTAATATTATTAACAAAATAATTTTAATTTTGTGTTGTTTAATAAATCCCTTAGGATGGCATAATCTTGACTGTTCATTATCAGGTGGATGACCCAGTGACGTAGATAATCTCATTTCCGGGGGTGGGGGTAAATGGAAAAAAATTGTCGTCTTGTAAAGAAAAATCGAAAATGGGCCAAAAAATTTTTGAAGAGCAAAAAAATCCTCACGTAAAAAATAAATATTTTTAACCTTACTTTTACTAAAACATATCGTCGGTGCGATTGCCAAACCTGATATGTGCCACAGGATAAGCATGTCACATATCAGATTTGAGACGCGCACCGACGATATTCTATTATGCATGTAAAGACCAAAAAAAACAAAAAATATCTACCAACTTACAAATGCTACTTCACAACCTTCAAGGACCCTTAAAACATATTTCAACGTTCCCGGGGGTTATTACTCCCCTTATCCCTCCCTTATCTACGTCAGTGGGATGACCCTGTAATTTGGTTTGATGGTCGACTCAGAATTATCTATAATAAATTTTTAATAGCTGTATTGTATGTCGGAGATTTTAAAAATATATATTTATTGGGATCCTGTAATAATTTTCGGGCATGAGTAGCTCAACATACATATGTATTTATACTGTAATACCGGTTGTCAACGAATTTATTAGACAAGCCATAATTCCTAGAGTATTAGACACATGGGCGTCGCTAGGTTTTTCAAATTTAGTTTATCTTAAAAACTGAGACATGGGACCCATACCAAATTTATATCAGATGAAATGAAATTAAATAATTTATTGATGCTATTACGCCATTGGCATTTACACACGTCATATGGTAAGAAAATAAAGTACAAAAAAAAATAAACAGATACACACAAATATAAAATAAAGATATAGTTTAAATACATTAAGAGATATATAATATACAAAGATTAAAAACACATAGTTCAGAGAAAACAAAATGATACATTTAAAAAGAACATTCATTAAAAAAATTATTGATTGACAGGCACTAAAATACAATTAAAATATCAAAAAATATACTATTAACAAACTAACCAGAACTCTTCAACTGAATAGAAGGCTTTACTGATCAGCAACGCCTTTATTTGTGTTTTAAAAAGCCTTAAAGGCAGTTTCCTAATACTCAAGGGAAGCTTGTTGAAAAGTTTATTACCCAGGCATCTTGTAGCATTCTGGCATCTCCAGCCCTGTATGCCAAAGTCATCTCTGTTACGGGTCCTAGTCCTAGTCCTATAGTTATGCAATTCACTATGTGGGATATAAATATCTAAATTTTTTGACAAATGTAAGTGTCTCTAATATAAAAACTGAAGGAAAAGTTGGAATTTAAAGTTCCACATATGCTTCTCTGCAGTCCTTCCTGTATCCTAGTTTAGCTATTATTCTAATTGCCTTTCGCTGTAAGGCAAAGACCCTGGAAGAGTGGGATGAGTGACCTCACACTAGTATTGCATATGACAAGACTCAAAAGCGAATCCTTGATTTGTATTTTTTTCTTGAATTTAATCAAATTTTATCGACAAATCTTAAATTTTTCAAAAATATCTGACTTGCATAAAGAAATTGTAGAGTGCAAATATTTCAAGTGGCAATAGTTTTTTAAAAATACAAATAATTTTGTGAAATTTGGGATTTGTCGATAAAATTTGATCAAATATACGATACAAACTTGGATTTTTCTGGGGGGCAAACAAAAATTAACGTTTTTTTCGAAAATTCTAAAATAAAAAATTCTTTGCCAAAGTGTCCCTTTTAGCATCAATAGCATCTGGCATAAATTTGGTGTGGGTCCCATGTCCCAGTTTTTAGATAAAATAATTTGAAAATCTCGGCGACGCCCATAATTTGACATATCAAAAGGAGACTGAGTATGGAAAAAGGAGAGTTTTCCCATATTTTTCACTTTCCAGTAATTTTCCGTTTAACCGGAAATGGCTCAAATTTTTAATTTTTAAATGAAACACCCTGTATATTTTTACATTTTTAAATTCCTGAGATAATTCTAAATCAGAATGTGACATTTTAAAAAGCTTTTAAGCCCATTTGATTTTTTCATATTATTATTATTATTATTATTATTATCAATTTATATGCGATCGCAAAAAATAAACACATAAATAAAGGGTCATGGCTATCCATATGTATTAAAAATACCTCGCAAAAAATCAAATAGGCGTAAAAGTTTTAAAAATGTCACATACTTATTTAAAATTGTTTTAGGTATCCAAAAATGTTAAAACATTCCATTTAAAAATTCAAACATGGAACCATTTCAGGTTAAACCGGAAGAAACCAAAAAATAAAAAAATATGGGAAAACTCTTTCCTTCTCATGCCATTTACTTATACCAAGTCTCATTTTGTTATGTCTAATACTCTAGGAGTTATGGCTTGTCTAATAGATTCATTAACACCCAGTATAGTTTGTAAATTCTAAGTTCAAAACATGCGCTTTATTGTCTAAGACTGATATCTTGTTGACTGTTCGAGTACAAAATATTAAATCTGTCTACCCTAACTCTCTCTAACTCTATTTTATGATTTTTTTGTTTATATAGATCTCAAGAACTAACCAAAACTGAAGTTAAAACAGAAGAAGTTCTAAAGGAAGAAGTTAAAACTGAAGATATAAAACCTGAGGTCATACCAATGGATGATAAAAAAATTGAAAGTAAGATAAGTGAAGACATAAAACTGGAAGAAATCAAACCTGAAGAAACTGGAATTGAAGAGACAAAAACTGAAGAAAAATTGGTAGCTGAAAAAATATTATCAGAGAATAAAAAAACCGTCACAATAGATTTAACAGATGATGATATAGAACCAAATGTAAACGTTCAAAATAACTATTTTATACAAAATGTGCTGGCTTTGCAGAACACCATCCCGTTGCAAAATCTAACCAAAACTGAATCAGACTCTAACAGTCCTTTAAAAAATTTACAGAGTAATTTAATTATTCAGTCCCCCAATATCCCAATAAATAATTTAGGTCCAATTTTACAAAGTCCTCTTAAAATTGACCCTCAAAGTTCTGCTCAGCCAGTGGTTTTGATGGTACAAAATAGTACACCCTTATTTGCCCCACAAACTATGATCATCGCGAATAACCAAATTCAAAATAATTTGCAGGGAAACGCTTTTTGTTGTCTAATAATTTAATTGTCGGTAAACAGAAATCTGCTAACATAAAGAGAGTAGTTGTAGGAGGCAAAAAATCTAATGGGTCAAAGCTTATCCTTGCAGCTAATCCTGTTGAAAAATCAGAAAATATAACTCAAACAAATACACGTAAAAAGCCTTCTATTGTTATACATAACAACATTGTTTTAAATAAGAGGTCGGCCAATAATGTTTCCAAAATCAGTGCAAATTTAGTTTTGGATAAAACTTCACCAAATATTATCAGTACTTCATGTTCTGCGCAAAATTTAGGAAAATTTTCACATTCAGAAATTTCTTTACAAAATTCCACACTATATTCAAAGAATTCTTCACAAAATTGCGTTTGTCAAACTTGCGAGTATCGTGGCAATTCAAAAGAGATTTGACTCTTCACATTTTCAATGCTCACTTAAAGGCGGATTTCAAATTGATTTTGAAATGCAAAATATGTGGTTTTGAAACGCAGAGTCAAAGCGTCATGGAGAAGCATGACTTGGGCCATGGAAATATACCGTCAAATCAAGAAAAGTTAGGAAGTATTAGGTTAAGCGATTATGTGGACATTAGAATTCTAAGTACTCAAAAATCAGTTCCTGCCAATTCCGCTAAGGAATCTAAAAGTCCAGTGGATATTATCAATCTGGCTGACTCAGATGATGATACATCCGGTAAGCTATCGAAGGAAATTGAAAGATTTAAGTGTTTTGATTGTAAATATAGCACGTCAAAAAGAAGTTCCTTGCAAAATCATGCGGTACGGCATAATGACAGCACGTTTCGGTGTTCGCAGCATTCAGTTCTATCAGAGCAGTGCTTTGAGTGTATTTATCAAAAATGTCTGTTAGCCTTGAAAGAAAACATGTTTCTGTGCCCCGATTGTGGCTATAGAACTTGCAGAAAACGATGCGTCGAAGCTCACGTGAAGTACAAGGGGATCTGTGCAGCATGGATCAATAAAACTGTCAAGTTCAGTAGCGATTCTGAGTCGGATAATGAAAATACGGAACGGTTTAGATGTTTCCACTGTCCTTATGTTTCATCATCAACAGAGTTGTTGAAGAAGCATGCAGTCCAACACTTTGGAGGCACCTTTGAATGTGACGTGCATCACAACCAGTATTCAGCAGAGTGTAACAAGTGCATCTACGGATGGATTCTTAAAAATCTAAAACAGGAGTTAATTGTATGCAGTTGCGGATTTAAAACTTTATCTTCTTTAACATATAGGCACCACAAAAAGAAAAGTTTAAGCTGTCAACCAATTAAAATAAGCTGGGATAGAAATACTTTTAATAATAAAGGGAATTTTCATCATCAACGGAAAATATTCAAAATATGGGTAACAGTAGTAAAAGAAGCGGAAGCCAAAGTTTAGAAGGGGGAGTAGTAAGGTCAGACGTACAGATGCCGGTGATGACATTGATAAACAAGTGGAAGATATTGCAAGATATTTTAAGTGTTTTCATTGTACCTATCATACCACTTCTCAAGATTTGTTAAAAGAGCATGCTGTCATACATTTAAATCAGCCGTTCCAATGCAGTTTACATCCCAATATCGCTCTAGTAGACTGTAAAATATGTCTCTACAAAACCATTCTTGAAGAACTTAACAACGAAGCTCTTTTCTGCTTGGATTGCGGATTTAGAACTTTGGAACATGCCAGTTTTGATAAGCACAAAGGCAGTGTAGAAAATTGCGACATATATAGAAAACAAATTGAATTTGACGATAAGTCTGATAGTAAATTGATAGTTACAAACGAACACGAAGGCAAACCACTCAAGTGTTTTCTTTGTGCTTCTGCAAACAATAATTATCAGAATAGATTTGCGTTAAAGTGTCACATTGTTAAACATTATGAGCAGCCTTTCAAATGCGATTTGCATCCTCAAAATGCTAAAGAAGATTGTGAAAAATGCGAGTATAAGGCTCTTCTTGAAGAACTTAAAACACAAATTCTCTGTTGTCAGGATTGTGGGTTTAAAACAATGAGACGTGTCACTTTCAATAGGCATAAAAAGAATAAGGATATGTGTGTGAGATATATGAAAAGATTGATACCCGCGTCAGTAGCGAATCGAGAAAAAAATGACGTAGTAACTGAACAGATGGTATCTTTAGATAAAAAGCTTCAAGGTACGACGAGTGCAATAAATAGAATTGTTCAGTTACCTGCTACTAACGAAACCAACAAAGATATTTTCAAATGTTTCCATTGTAGTATGGAGACTCGTTCTCTGCTTCAGTTTAAGAACCATGCAATTCGGCATTGTGATCAGCCTTTCCGATGTAGTATACACCCTGCTAATGCTTCCGCTGAGTGTAAAAAATGTTTCTATCAACGTCTGATCGCCAATCTTAAAGAAAGAGTTTCTTTTTGTCCCGACTGTAAATTCAGGAGTTTAAAGGAGACCAGTTTTATTATTCATAGAAGTAAAAAAGAGAACTGTGAAAATTATAGAAGGAAAATGGTACAGGAGGTGCAAGTACTTTCTGATAGCGATACTGAAGTTCCATGTTATGATAAAAAGATATTGAAGGAGAAAACATTGATAAAAGTGTTCAATTTTCTAGTCCAAATACAAGCATCAAACTTGATCAAGATTTGCTCACTAAAATTTTTGAAAATATTGAAGAAAAAAATGTTGGTCTGGATGCAGAAAGTGGTGTTGTTTGCTCACAGAAAAATCTAGATACACTAATTAACACCGATATAGAGAAGAAAAACAATTTAAAAGTATTTAAATGTTTTCATTGCACTTTTGAAGGGAGTGCTCGACGATACTTACAACGCCATTCTCTCCAGCATTTTAACTGGCCATTTCAATGTAATATACACCTTGAAAATTTATCCAAAGATTGTGGAAAGTGCGTATATAAAGGTATCCTTACAGAACTTAAGACGAAAGTTCTGTCTTGTCCCGATTGTAGTTTCAGAACTTTGGAACAACGTCTTTTATTAAAACATAGAGGAAGAAGTCAAAACTGTCAAAAAGTTAGAAAGAGGTCCTTACATGAAGTGCAAGTACTTTCGGATAGTGACACAGATGCTCCATGTGATAGCAAAAAAGATTATAGAGCTGAGAATATTGATGAAAACGTAAAAATTTCTAATCTAGATAAATGTAAGCAAACTGAGTCCTCAAGCCTTAAACTTGATCAACATTTGCTCAGTAACATTTCTGAAAATATCGAGAAAGGTAAAGTCACTTTTGATGCAGAAAGTGGTATTGTTTGCTCAGAGAAAAAGCCAGATGAACTATTTAACACCGATATAGGAAAACAACACAATTCAGAAACTTTTAAATGTTTTCACTGCACATTTGAAGGCAGTACTCGCTACAGTTTAAAACGCCATGCGCAGAAACATTTTAACCAACCATTTAATTGTAATTTACATCAAGAAAATGTATCCAAAGACTGTAAAAAGTGTTTATATACAACTATCCTTGCAGAACTTCAGACCAAGGTTGTGTCTTGTCCAGGTTGTGGTTTCAATACTTTCGAACAATACGTTTTTGTTAAACATAGGCAGAGAAGTGAAAACTGCGAAATATATAGAAAAAAATTCGTTCAGAGTAAGCAGTTAGTTTCTGCCTTGCAGCTTACAAACGATCAGAAGAATGATCATGTAGCGGTAAAGGTTAAGGAATACATGGGCAATATTAGCGTAGTTAAAATTGAACCAAGCACGGAGCCAAGCACATCAAGCGTTTTACCAAAAGAACCAGTTGAGTTAAATCAGCTGGAAAACCCCGATTTAAGCTTTAAAAAGGAGCCCAGTGACCTCTCCTACACCTCCGAAGAAAACCATGAAGATTCAAAAGCTTTTAAATGTTTTCACTGCGCTTTTGAATCGGTTCATCGATACACTTTGAAACGCCACGCTGTCAAGCATTTTGACCAGCCATTTGAATGTGATTTGCACTCCGAATCTGTTGCTAAAGAATGTAAAAAATGTATTTATAAAACAATCCTTATAGAGATTCAAACGAAAGTTCTATCTTGTGCTGATTGTCCATATAGAACTTTAGTGCAAAATGAGTTTAATCGGCATAAAATGAACACAGAAAGCTGCCAAAGACATCGGAAGCAACACGATCGTGCCTCGGGGCTGCAACGAAACAATCACAGGACGGTAAATCTGGAGGCAAGTATGGCCATTTTTACCTCAATCAAGAATGAACCAAGCACTTCTAGTGTAAAAATGGAGGAAATAAAGGCCGAAAAAGACCCGGAAAACGAGCCAAGTGAAGTATTCTGTACAATGAGAGAAAATCAAAACGATTCAAAGCCTTTCAAATGTTTGCTTTGTGATTTTAGTGATTCATCTCAATCTGGTTTGAGACGTCATGCTTTTAAGCATTGCAATGTGCCTTTTCAGTGCAATATACATCATGACGAAGCTTTTACGGATTGTAAGGAGTGTCTTTATCAAAAGCTTCTCGTAGAAATTAAAGGAAAAAGCGTTGCGTGTCCCGACTGCGGATATAGAACTTTAAAACCATCTGATTTGGCCACACATCGCAAAAAAGCTGATAACTGTAGAAATTATAAGAAACGACATTCATTGGAGATGCAGAAGCTCTCTGAGTGCGACCTGGTAGTTCCTAAAGATCACATAGTGGTAAATCTGGACGAAAAGATGGACATCGGTAGTCCAGATAAACACGAGCAAATAAGTACTTGGAATGTTAACGAAAATAGTACTTGTAATGTTAACGAAAATAGTACTTGGAATTTTAACGAAAATAGTACCTTTGATCTGCAACAATATGATAATATGGATCTGGAGATGCAGCTAGAGCTGTCTGGTGGTAACTATGAGGTTAATGACTACGAGTTATATCATAAAGCGAAAAACACCGATGGAAACATAGAAATTCATATACCAGATAACACTGACCATACAACTGGATACTCAAGCATGAACCAGGAAGGATATTTTATTGATCTACACGATGATTTCCATGAGAAAGTTGAACACCAGTATGAGGACTCTTATATACCCAGGGATAGAAATAGCCCCCAAAAAATACCAGAAGATTTAGACAATTCAGGCGGATTTGAAGACCATAATAAGGATTCTTACGTAACAAATGATAGAAGTAACCCCCTAAAAATAAAAGAAGAATTTGCCAATTCAGGCGGATTTACATGTTTTCATTGTGATCACCGTGCCAGTTCTCAATATAAGTTAAAATGCCACGCTGTTAAGCATTTTGAACAGCCGTTTCAATGCAATGAACATCTCGGTAATATCGTTTCTAAAGACTGTAAAAAATGTATCTATCAGTGTATTCTTGCAGATGTTATAAAAAGAGTTTTGTTTTGCTCTGAATGTGGATTAAGAACTTTAAGTCAATTTGCCTTTGAAAGGCATAGAAAGAATAAAGAAAATTGCGAGATATATAGGAAACGACACATTATGGACGTGCAGGTTCTTGGAAGTGGTTTGGATGTTCTACAGGGCACTAAAGTTGAAAACCTTGAGGATGCTAGTAGCTTAAATGTAAAGACTGAAGAAAATCATGAAATTTGTGAAAATACTAATTCTCGAGCAATAAGAGACAAGAGTTCCCGGAAAAAACTGCCAGATGAGTTCTTTAAAACAGATACAGAAGATGAAGACAACTCAGAGTCTTTTCAATGTTTCCTTTGCCCTACCGAGTTTACTGGTCGAGATGGATTAAGGCGCCACGCGGTAAAACATTGCTATGAGCCTTTTAAATGCATTTTTCATAGAGACGCAGCTTCGAATGAGTGTAAACAGTGCATTTATGAAAAGATGCTCGCCGATCTAAAAAGAGAGCACTCTGCCATGACTGTGGATACAAGACATTGCGCCAATCCGATTTTGATAAGCATACGAATAACGAAAAGAATTGCGTACCATATAGAAAACGGCAGTCTATTGGAAGTACGGACATATCGAGTCCAAATATCAATCAATTAACAACTAGAACCAGAAGCAAAAATCAATTTTTCAATAAATTGCCTGAAAAGTCATCTGAAAGCATAGAAGACAAACATATCACCTCCGATGAAGCAAAGGACCAAATTAGTTCTGATATTGACAGAGAAAACGAAGTCAAACCAAAAGCCTTTAGCTGCTTTTATTGTACTTTTGAAACCGGTTCGCAGTGCAATTTTAAACGTCACATCGTGAAGCATTGCGATCAGCCTTTCCAGTGCAAATCTCATCTTGATAATGCTTCTGTGGACTGTAAGCAATGCGTATATAAAACTCTTCTGGAAGAAGTTAAACCGCAAGTTCACTTTTGTCATGATTGCGGGTTTAGGACTTTAGATCAATCCGGATTTGCTACGCATAAAAAAAGGGGAGAAAATTGTGATAGATATAGGAAAAAACGGTTCCTTGAGATGCAAGCGCATCCTGATATTGATCAGCGGGTAAAGGTCTCAAATGAAACGATTACCACACCAGATAAAAACAACCAAAGTATTAAACAAGAAACTACATTTAATCTGGAAAATATTAAACAAGAACCTACAGTTAATCTGGAACTAAAAAAGGAAAATATTAAACAAGAAACTACAGTTAATCTGGATCTAAAAAAGGAAGTATCTGTCTTTTCGGGTAGTAGCTTTGAGCCTTTAACATCGCAGCAACCTCAAAAACCCTGATGTGTGCAAAATGTGAGTTTAAAACACCTAATTTAAATTTATTTGAAACACATGAAAAAATGCATATCTCTGAAGGTGAAAGATCATCTCGTGATAGTTGCATAACAAAACCAATTCTCCTAGGCTGCAATGATCCTTGTACAAAAGATCGGGATGAAATGAAAGAACCCTGTGTCACGCATAACAACCAGAGTTTTAGCTGTGACGAGCATGCGGCAGCAAAAACGAGCTCCATTCTGAAAAATGGATTTATGATTCTGTAAATACAGCAATCGAAAACGACGCGTTGGTGTGCACAAACTGCTCTTTTAACACGTTAGAACCAGACAGCTTTAAACAGCATAAGTTCTGGTGTGGAGCAACGAAAGAGGAGATTGAGGAAGCGAATGATGATAATGGTATTATAAAGGATGAAAAAGGTAAAACCAACTCGGAAACAGAATCTGTTCAATACATTTCGGATTCGGATTCCGTAGAAATTATCCCTCAACCATCTTGTTCGCGGAATAAAAGTAATTGTATTCAAATAGTTGGATTTACCCTTCAAAGATCCGGTGAAACTAAAGATTCAAAGAAGATCACCTACAATTTGCAATGTTTTGATTGTGGATTGAAATTTAAAAATCAAACTGCCCTAGAAAAGCATACAGAATTTCATCCCGATAGCTCTTTTAAGTGTTCACACGCTATTTTCCAGGAACGATGTGGGAGATGCCTGTATCAGTATATTTTAGAAAAAAATTGGGAAGAAACCTATTGTTTTGTAAAAGTTGTCGGTATAAGACCAACGATTCAGAAAACATGAGTATCCATATCAAGAGTAACTCAAAGTGTGAAATTCTCAATAAGAGCGACGTCAAATTGATTAAGAAAGAAGATTTAAGTATGTACAAGTGTTACGACTGTGACCAGAAGTTTGACTCAAAAGAAGATTTATGGATTCACGCGTTTAGTCACAAAAGTAATTTTAAATGTCCAAATCACGCCGCGGCTTTCCAAAACGGCTGTGGACAGTGTTTATACGCGTTAATCCAGAAATCATTGATTCAGAAATCGCAGACTGTCCGACCAGAACCAAGGTATACGTGTTTTGATTGTCCCAACAAAATTTTTGAGTCGGAAACAGGATTAAAAGGTCATGTTGAGATGAGACATAAATCCAGTATATTTAGCTGCAATGAACATCCCATCAGTCCCTTGAGTGAGTGTGATAAGTGCCGGTACGAGGGCATAGTAATAGCTTACAGAGGTAGAAGAGTGTCATGTGCAGAATGTAGAGGAATGCTCTTTGCGTCCGTTTTTGAATTAAAAAGCCATATTAAGGAAAAACATGAGAGTATTGACAATGTCAAGTGCCTGGAGCATACATATAAAAAATTGTTCCTAGAATGTGACAGGTGTCTTTTCGAGAAACTTTTGCGTGATATGCGTAAGGTTGTACTAAAGCAATACCCGTGTTACGATTGTGATATGAATTTTCTTACGAAGGACAAGCTGGAGGTACATATTCGAATTCGGCATGAGGATAGTAAGTTTCAGTGTACTAAACATGCACTTGGTGATATAGATGAGACGTGTACTATGTGTATATATGAAAGCATTGTAGCTCTAATGAACTCCTAATAGTTTTAAAAAATAACAATTTTTTAGTGAAAGACTTATCTTAACTTATTATGGGAATCACTGGTAAATCCCTGGAAGAAGAATTTTCCGATTAGCTGTAAAAATGTATTCTTTCATTATGGAAGGTATTCACGCTTGGTAAGATTGTTGCAAGATAAAGAAAAAATGTGTTAAGTAATGTGCATCAGGGACGACTCGCAGGTTTTTGAGTATAGGGGGCGGAAAAACAAATATGCTCAAAAAGCTTTTCTAGGTCAAAGAGTCCAAAAAGATTTATTTGATTTTTGTGCTAATTAAATAAAGTGAGTAAAGTGGAAAGCCCAAAACAATTCGCCTATTTTTGTTTTTTTAGACAAACTCCATGCACTGGTCTATTTGTAAGAAAAAGTGTTATTAATAACAAAGTAATGTTATTAAAATAAATTGTAAAATTAAAAATATATACCATAGATATTGTATTTTCTCTGGAATTCTGTAAAATTTTGCTCTTGCGTTTATTTTATATTAACTTTTTTTATCTGTTTTAATACAATTTATTAAAAAAAAATTAAGAGATCTATAATACTATATAACACACAAAACTTGGTGATATTTAAAGTTATGTATTTTATTTATGACATTTCATTTTTCAACTTAAGAATACATAAAACTGTTTCTGCCTCTTCCACTTTTATATTGTAATAGACGAGCTGTGGTAGCGATAGTCGAAAGAATGACCTATGAATAGCGACGCCGGGTCTTCTTTGTGTAATAAAGCCTTTACATGCATCTGCACAATTTCCTGCTCACTGCACGTCCTTTGATTGGACCATTCAAGTACCGTCACTGAAGGAAGCGCGAGCGACGCAGGATGTTTTCAAACTCGCGGTGCTTATTTTCCTGCTCACTGCCGCGGAAGTGGGCTGCATGTAAAAGGATTAAAAGACGTCGCTAGGCATTGCTATTAGTGCTATTGGAAGACGTCACTTGGCGTAAATGTGCATACTTTCATTTTATGTCGAACGGCGTGGCCTTACGAGTGAGTCCACGTCATAAGTATTAGATATATTTTGTTTTTATATCTTGAGGCTCCAAGTCTTGTAAAGCTTACCCACACTATGGTAGGTACCCTGTACAGAGGTGTGTAAGGCGAGCATAAGATGAAACGTATTTTTTTAATTTTTACAATCAATATAATTTTACTGTTTATATTAATCATACTACTATTATTCCATAATATTTGTTAAACCTATAAACTGATTTTTATTTACACGATTTTTTAGCTCTGTACAGATTAAAGAAGTTCTTTTAATTTGAATTAATTAAGAATAACTAGTAAGTGTGATTTATGTTCTTGACGTTTTATTGCTGTTGCTGACATTTGCTTAAATAGTAAAGTTGATATTTGCTTTTCTAACCTTCAATTTAAGGTTTAACTGTCAGAATCAATATTACTTTTTAGTGATCTTGTTTTCCTTTTGTTGATGATTATATCACATAAGAGCCGGTTTCACAATATTGTGTCAACTGTAATCTTAGGGTTAAAGTCTTAGCTTAAAAAATATGTAAATTACACGTAATGTCACTACTTGTCATCGGTAGTATTAATGTTATGTCAATCTTTGGTTTACTATATTACTACCCTAGAAACGCACCATATTTAATAAATATAAAAACAGTTCCAATGTCAAGTGGTGACATTGTGACATTGACATTTTTTATCTATGCTTTAACCCTTAGGTTAGAGTTGACACGACATTGTAAAAGCGGCTCTAAGAGCCATAAGTTTAACTTGCCAACGGAAATAACAACAGCAACGGGAACGAAAACGTCAAGTTTATAAATTGATCTGTATTCTATGGTCAAAAAAATGTTCAATAATTTTTTAGACTTGTTGCACATGCTTATATCATTTTTTTAAATATATGTTTTGTATATAGGTCCACATATTTTATTTAAATATAAGTATGTTTTTACTTATTTTTCTTGTTTATTTATAATCCGTATATTTCTTGAAAGAACAATATTTTTATATAAAAAAATATTTTATTTGACAAATTATAAGTTAATATTTATTATAATATATAGGGTGCCCGGAAAGGTGGGGTCAAAAATAATAGGGGTGATAGAGTTAGCCAAAATAATGTCAGTACTTCATATAAAAAAAAGTTCTATCGCTCTTGGTTAGGAATATATTAACCTTCAAAGTTGGTATAAAAAAACCTATTTTAATTATAACTTTTGAACCGTTGCCTTAGTATCAATGATATATGGACTACTAAACAACCTTATAGTAATGCTTCTTTCCATAGGTAAACGGCTCTTCAGTAAGTGGAAATTATACATGGTGCGATTTTTTTCATTTATTGTATGCATTTTTAACACTGGTGACAAATTCGACATTTTGCTTTGACCGTTTGATTCCTTTACCATTTTTGTACAAAAAGGTATACCTTCTTTGAATCGATATTTTGCGATTTTATGAAAAACGGTCCAAGATATCGATTCAAATAAAATTTATCTTTTTCGTACAAAAATGGTGAGGGAATCAAATGGTCAAAGCAAAATGTCGAATTTGTCACAAATGTTAAAAATACATACAATAAATGAAAAAAACGTGGCAACCTGTATAATTTCGACTTACTGAAGAGCCATTTACCTAAGGAATGAAGCATTACGATGGAGGTTATTTAGTAGCTCAAATATTATTGTTACTCTGGCAACAATTCAAAAGTTATAATTAAAATAAGTTTTTTCTATAACAACTTTAAAGGTCAATCAATACCTTCCTAACGAAGCACGATAGAACTTTTTTATATGAAGTACTAACATTATTTAGGCTCACTCTATTACATTTATCATTTTTGACCTCACCTTTCCGTTTGTTTTCTAAAATTAAAAATTTCGTTTAAATCAGGAGAAAAGTTTCATCAGTTTCCAATAGTTGGCGACTTCAAAATTTTCCCAGTGTTTTCCGTTTAACTGAGTTTCAAAAATTCTGAAACAAAAGAAGATACTAAATTTTTAACAAAAAATGTAAATATAATAGATTTCATTAAGACAGATGATATTTTAAGGTGTCAGTTTTGACATATGTATGCAAATTTTCCAAAATGTTGTTTTTGACAGATCTAACTTATTAACCATAACTTACTTGATAACTTGGTCGTAGACTTGTTTTTCTTTTGTAGTAAGTCCATTTGTTAAGGCACTTAAATTATAATCCACTATTTTAACAGAGTCCATTCCTACTAAGGTTGTGTCGGGACCATCTTGTTGCAAACTGTGCCAGACTGCAAGTTTTCCTAACTCGACGTTATTTAGCTAAAAGAAAGTAGATGCATGCTTGTTTTAGATCTCTTTTCTTTTTACAGAAATTTAAAATAAAACCTGACTATGTAAAAAAGTGTATCTACCTAAACTTAAGTTAGCACCATATGAATTTTTTTTAATTTTTTATTTTATGAAAAAACAGTTATTCTCTATAAAAAGTTTTGCATGAATTAAAACTTAAAATGCAATCATCAGATATTTATTTTATTAATGGTGTAAATAGGAAATAAAATAGGAATCTACCCTTCTTTTAGATAATATCAAAAATTATAATAAAGATAAAATGTTTAGTGCTCAAGAAAAAAGTACTTTTATTTTTCACAATATCGATAATTTTTGTAAAGAAAAGATGTTTATCATTTAAATTAACTTTTAAATATGCATTGTTTATTAAAAAAACTTTTTAATTTGCGAGTTTTCGCTGTTTTGACAGGTCTTAAGCTTCCTTTTATATTACATTTCGAAATCAGTATTGACTAATGTACAAACTTAAATATTCACCGTTAAGTATTGCATAAAAAAACAAATAAAAAAGTATTTGTTGTAAATGAACAATTTTGTGTATTTAAAAGTAATTTTTAATCCTAAATATTTTTTCTTTACAATAATTTTTGATATTGTCTAAAAAACCGTTGTTTCCTCTTGAGCAAAATTCATATTTTTTGACATACCGCATACACTAAAAAATATAATATCTGATGATTGCATTTTAGGTTTTAGACCATGCAAAACCTTTTATAGAGAATAACTTTCGTAAAATCTAGAATAAAAATGTTTTCCATATGGTGTGAACTTAAGTAGACACAGTGTATATTACAAAACATATTTTTTTTAACTTACAATGCACACCCTTCTTGCTTCTGCACACACATCCTTAATCTGCTGCGTAGCAACATGCCAAGATTTCTCTCCAACATTGCTTAGCAAACCCAAAGCATTTGCAGCTGCATTTACAATCGCTAACTTGTGTTTCTGAAAATTAAACAAGTTTATAATATTACTAGCATTCGGAAATCCGATACTGTAAAAATTAACATCAAATTTAGAGGATCAACCAATATAAAACGGTATTTACCACTGCGTTTAGGCGAATTTAGTTGACCTTGCTGTTGATGTATAACTTATATACGTCTTAGTTATCACCTAGTTCTGTCATTTAAACCCAATTATTACTGCGGTTAAAAACAAAGCACTCAATTCTGGTACACTACAAAAAGTGTGAAAAGAGTAACTTTTTTACTATTTGAGGCTTTTTTCACGTTTTTTATTAGTGTTTTGGTTATGTCATACGTGAGACGCCAAGATAAGTTTGAGGTTATGTTGACTAATTTAAGCATATGACGTATGAAGCTAACTTCACTGTGCTCGTGGGGCCCCCGGGGCTTAGGCGTGTAGCCCTGAGCCCTGGTCGTCAGGCCCTGAGCCTAAGCGTGGGGCCGAAGACTTATCCGTATAAATTTTAGGTTATGTTTCAATCATAACAGCGTCCGAATTTCTAGGTTATATTGACGTCATTTTTCGCGCATGCGTAAGAGCTATATAAGTTTAAGGTTATGTCATAAAGCATGGAGCGCATCCTCTGCACGTGGCGCTCGGCGTATATCTTCATAATCCGCCATGTTTACACTCCTATTGGCCGAATAATTTTTGGTTTGGCCCTATTGGTCAGGAAAAAATCACAGGTTTGCGAGATATGACAGGTAACAGGCGACGTTTTTTTAACGCATGCGTAAGGCCTTAAGATACATTTCATACACGTAAGCAGACACCACGTGGTTTGCGAGATATGACAGGTGACAGCTGACAGGCGCCATTTTTTTAACGCATGCGTAAGACCCTACGATACATCTCATACACGTAAGCAGACACCACGTGGTTCACGAAATATGACAGCTGACAGACGCCATTTTCAAGGTCACGTGATTTTTGACAGATGACAGATTGACCACGCCCTAAATAATGCGTCACACAAGATTCCTAAATATGACGTCAGAGATTTGATGCATGCTCAGTACCCTAAAATAGGCGTCGCCCAAGATTCCTCGTGGGGCGCGTCGGGCGTCGGCGGCGTCGGTCTCGTTAAAGTGCCTCCTAGTCTACTTGCCTACTAAAATTAATTTTATTAGAAATCAGAGCAGTATAACAGTAGCCGCGACATCAACAAAACCAAAGAGCAAGTTACCATACAGCAATTAATTCTTGTAGTTCATTGGTCACTAAATTTAAAATTTATCAATTTGCGGATACATTTCATAAAAATTGTCGAAAATTAATAATAGTGAATTCGGATGATTCAGATATTAAAATTATACAATTTATACGAATGTAGAAAAATATAGCATGCAGCACATGCATGGTGTCTTTTTATTAATCATGGGATTGCCGCGCTTGCCGGACAGCTTGTGCTGCCAAACCTTCCCATCGTAAAAAAGTATCACGTTATTCCTTATTACATAAATTACTATAATAAAATTTTTACCTTAAAAATGGTAAATATCCCTTTAAAGAATCATCGATCATAGTTAATCTGGCATAAGACAACACCATATCCAATTTAACAGTGCTCCTTTCGACGCATTTGGCTAATGTTCCCACTGGGTACCCAGTGATTCCTATAAACTTGGCTTTGCCAGCTTTAACAATCTGTTCCACTGCTGGCAAAGTTTCGTTTAGGACCATATTTAAAGTGGGGGCAAATTCGATGTCGTGTACCTAAATTAAGAACGAATATTATGGTATTTAATTTTGATTTTCTCTGTATGAAAAGCTGTCTTTTTCATCTCTCTTTGCCCTCTTTGTAATAAAATAATATGACAAAGTTTACAGAATATAAATATATGAGTTGGGACTCTCTTCACAGCGGCCGCATCAGAGAGATCGGGGTCTAGCTGCCTTCAGATGCTTGATAAGGAACAATTCGAGTAGTCATCTATACACGGTCTGCCAACGAGTTAATAGTTAATGTTGCAGAGGTTGGGGTAAATTTGTAGAGTGGACGTTAGAATTTTAAAAGTTTAGGCTCATAAGAAGTTTCTACAGGATCCTAGTCCCGAAAACCGACAGGCCAGCATTGAAGCAAGAAACTACTACAATCAAACAATTTCTGAAGCCAAAGACTTCTTCGACAATCATATTAAAAACAAAGTTCTTTCTTGCTCAAATGGCAGCAAATCTTTCTGGTCCTTTGCGAAAAACATAAGTAGGAATTTTTGTACCACTTCTTTCCCACCACTAACATTGGAAGATGAAATTATTTCTACCGCTAAAGGAAAGGCACAATTATTTGCTAAACAATTTACTGCCAATTCAACCCTTGACCCTCCCGTAAATCATCCAATTTTAGCGGTTACCCCAGTTCCCCATAAAAAGCCCGATATTATTTTTAAGGTAAAACACATTAAGCGTATCCTTTCTTCCTTTAACATCAAGAAATCGTCTGGGCTAGATGGCATACCAGCAATCGTTTTAAAAAAATGTGCTCTAGAACTTGCACCAATCTTAACTCGGCTCTTTCAAGTTTCTTACGACACAGGTATCTTTCCGGAGAGCTGGAAAGCTGAACGTGTTTAACCTATTCCCAAGAAAGGATCTAAATCTCTTCCATCTAACTATAGACCAATTTCAATTCTCTCAGTTCTTTGTAAAGTAATGGAAAAATTAATTAATTCACAAATTCTTAAGTACTTAAAAAACACAAAATTTTGCATGCCTGGCAGTATGGATTTCGCCACAAAAGATCTACAGCAGATCTTCTTTCCTTCGTAGCAGTTTCTTCCAAGCAAATGCTGAACTCCCTCAGGGCTCAGTTCTGGCACCAACATTGTTTCTTCTTCACATCAACGACCTTCTCTCGTCCACTACTAATTCCATTCATAGTTTCGCCGACGATAGTACCCTTCACTCCACTTTTCAGGTTCCTAAACCCATCACTAAACCTGACATGGAAAACAAACGCAGAGCGATGCCGATATCTCTTTCGCAGGATCTTAATTTAATATTGGATTGGGGCGCCAAAATCTCGTCCATTTTAATGCATCCAAAACACAATCATGTTCCTTGTCGCGAAAATGGTTATTAAATACTTATCTTCTACTTATGAGCGGCCAAGTTTTACAGAGCAAAGACACCTTCAATCTTGTGGGCGTCACATTTGAAAGTAACCTTAACTGGCATAAACACATTCTACAGCCACGGCAGCTTCAAAAAAGCTTGGATTTTTTTCGAGCCAAAAGTATTTTTCCACTTCTAATTTATACACTTTATATGTGTCCCAAATCCGACCTCCCTTGGATATTGTTCACATATCTGGGGCATGGCGTCCCCCACAACCCTAAGCATTCTTGATTCTATTTAAAGAATAGCTATTCGTCGGGCTGTGGGGGATTTATCGCTTTTTTATAGGTACTTCCATGGCTTCTGCTCTGAAGAATTGTCCAGTATAGTTCCTCCACTCACGGTTCCCAACAGAGAAACTCGTGTTTCCGCGCGTATTCACCTCTATACGGTCCAACTGGACAGGCCCCGAACTTCTCACTTTGTTCGTTCTTTTATCCCTAGAGTTTCTAGATTGTGGAACCTGCTGCTCGCGGTGGTCTTTCCTTCCCCCAAATCTTCAAGTGTTTAAGTCCCGTGTCAACAAACTCCCTCTTACCTCGCTTAAGACACCCAAGGTACGTTAGTATTTAGGCTTTTAGCCTTCGTGGTTTGTCTAAAGATAAAAAAAATGGTTGATTTATTCACTTTTTTTATTAGTTCCGATTTGACCGGAAATTACTGCTACTTTCAAATTTAAAATGGCACCACCGTTATAATATACCTTTTTTCGATAGAATATGACATTCTGCGTACAATAACACCTCGTATGTCATTTTTTGACACTTCCGCTGTCAAAAATTTATTATTATTTTAATCCATCCAATTTAAAGTGCCATGATTAGGTTAATATGGTTTATTTTAAGTCGAGTAGCCATAAAAAAATAAAGTAAACCGCCTTTTCTTTTTTACGGGTTCTCAGGGCGGAGTAAAAGTTTGCAAAATCCTATTTATGTTCATAACTCCTTTTTTAATAGGAGGGTGGCTCGTTAGCATATTCTAAAAGAGCGTTTTATTCCGAATAATTTGGTACCACATAAGCGGTATTTGGAAAAGGTTTTTATCCAAAAAGCATGTAATAAAATGATTCTAAGCCAACCAGTATACTAAATAATAAATATCGATTTATGACAACATCGGGTATTTATTATGTGTTCTGTAGAAAAAGTCTAACTTAAGATCTCGCCTATGTGGTACCAAATTATTCGGAATGGAATGCTCTTTTAGAATATGCTAACGAGCCACCCTTGTTCCCTTTGAAAAAAGGAGTTATGACCATAAATGGGATTTGACAAACTTTGACTTCGACCTGAGAAGTCCCAAAAACAAAAGATAATAAATCCCTGGCTATTTTTAAATAAACCGTTTTAGATTAATGATGGCCCTCTAGATTGAATCAAAAAATAAAATGTGAGGTATCATTGTATTCAGAATGTCATATTCTATCAAAATAAGAGACCAGGGGTGCCATTTAAAATTTGAAACTAGCAGTCGTTTTCAGTTAAACCGAAAGTAATGCAAAACAAGTGAATAGATCAACCAATTCACAAATGTCAAATAACTAAATACCAAATTTCATTTTTCCATCCTAAAAGATAAAAAAGTTATAGTGGGGAACACTTGTGTAGTTATATAATAAACTTTTGATTTTCTATTTATTTTTATTTTTTCTCGTCCCTATCAAAAATATGTTAAATTTATTATGCCTGGCATACTATTTGCCATCGTTTACGTAAACGAATAAATATTTGCGTTTTATTTAAAGAATACCACAATGCACCGCCTTCCACGATTTCCCTAATATTTTCATCAGTTGCACCAGTATCCCCCACAATTTTTAAGACCGCATCTGCCAACTGTATTGCGGCGGCAGCCCCAGGCAGCCTTTAGAGGCTACGAGTTCAAAGGTCCGCCAACGAGTGCCCCAGCTCATATATTTATATTTCGTAAACTTTGAATATGGTTACCATGGTAATCTACACGTAAAAAGATAACAAAAAATACGTTTGCTTTTTTCGTTACTGGGTTTAAAAAAGAATTGTGACATCAGTTTGGTAGTTTCACTACATTTTTATGTATAAAGACTATACAGGGTGCCCGTTAATATGTGGAAAATCTCCCGGATATAAAAAAATCACGTGAAAAGAATACTAAAAGCCAGGGCCGTACGCAGAACATGAATTGGGGAGAGGGGAGTAACAAATATATTATAAAAAAAATGTAGGCATGTTTAGGTGACAATCAAAAAAAGGACTGCAGGTAAGTAAACAAAGCACTTTAGAAATGTTTGCAAAAAAACACTTTTATAAGATGTCCTTTCTGGCTTCTAGTGAGGAACGAAATTCCCCCCTGCGTACGACTCTGTTACAAGCTCATATAAACGGTAATTGTCTAGAAAGTTGCGGAAACTCCGATTTTGACGAAATTCGATATATAGGTGAAAAAAGGTGTAAATCAAATATTGTGTGTTTAGTTTTGAATTAAGAATTGTGTGCTAAAAGAATGGGAAATAAAGTGAAAATAAAGTTAGTTTGATTTTCAAATTTGAAAGTGAAAGTGATATTTTGGAAATTACCTTATTTCGAATAGGCCTCCTTTTCGGAGTTATTGGCACCCAAAGAGCTCTAATAAAATCAAGTTTTTAGACAATATGATTAATCCACAAGGTACATACTAATTTTATTTAATTAAAATGTAATACCGCGTATTCCTTCTCAAATTACTATCAAAGGAAGTGCCGTGAATTACTCACAACTGCGGTGACAGGAAACGGGATATAGCTGTGACACTTATCCTCTTTTTTACGCTCTGTGTTGATAAGAACTTTAATATTCCGATATGAATGAGCTGATTCTCAACAGTGTTTTAGTTGTTGTTTTTTTTAGTTTTAAATGAATATACACATTTAACTAAATCAAAGGGTTTATGGACAATGCGTGAAAAGTGGACGGTGTAACCGTGTACCAACAGGTAGAAATTAGGCAAAGAATGTCGGCATGTAAACATGTTGACGCATCGGTCTTGCTTTATTTTTGTTTTACTTGCCCATGAACCTTTTGATTTGGCTAAAGACGTATATACCCTGCTTGCAGATAAATTTAAATAACACGCTGGGTAATACTTCTTTTCCTTACCTGTAAAATGTCAACATAATCCAGCTTCAGTCTCTTTAATGAAAGCTCGATACTTTCTTTTGTTTTTGCAGCTGTGAAATCAAACTGCAACTGCAGTTCTTTCTCATAACGTCCAACTTTTGTGGCAATATAGTACGCTTTTCTTGGTACACCTTCTAAAATCTAAAATAATAAAAAATGGTTTATTTAACTGCCAAAGCATTTAAGATAAAGTAAAATAAATTAATAGTTCTTTATACCTTTCCAAGTACTTCTTCTGCTTCACCATGACCATAATATGGGGCTGTATCGATATAGTTCACTCCCTTTTTTAGAGCATGAATTAAAGTTTGTCTGCATATTTCCAAATCTACATCACTGCAAAAATTGTTTTATTTTGTGTATTTAAGTAATTTAGGTTTTTAACACCAAAAAAATTATATTTTTTAAATAATTTTTAAGCAAATTTAAAAATATTTAAAGTGGTATCACAAATGTGATATGATGATAAAGTTTTAACTTTAACACCTTGTATCTCAAAACTTAGGGCATTGAGAACATAGGTTAATTTCAAAGTTTTAATCATATTACGACCTAAGGATTTATCCCCTTATTCTAAAACACTTTGTAAATAAAATTTTAAAATAAAACCTGTCTTATTAAATTTATTGAATATGCAATTCAGCATGAAATAACGGCCAAAACAGTTTTCAAAGATTCTTACTTGTAAGCGTAACAAAAACTCCACTTCCAAACGAAAGTTTCGAAACTTTAAGTCCAGTAGTTCCAAAATTATTATAAACCATTTTTCTAACTTCTTTTTCATCGTGAAATCCAGGCACAAAGGTTTCAGGCAAAATTCCAGACATTTTAATAATAATTAAAACCTAAAAATCACCCAAATTAATTTTTTCTCGTTTGTTGCAGTCTTGTTTCTCACTGAAATCCGATTATTTTAAATTGACCATTAATGTTGTTTATTAATAAGAAATAAGTAATAAAAACTGGAGATATCTATTAATCAGTAAAATTATACACTTGTACAAAACATAACTGGTTAGTTATTAATAACTCCATGCATTATAGTGTTATTTTTGTTTTTTTACCATTTTGAAAACCAAATTAATTGATTTAAGAATAGTAATTTATGAAACAAGTACATCGAGTTAAAAAAGCACTTTACGCATGTGTACTATACAGGATGTTACAATTTCGAGGAACACCATTAGGATCTCGGAAACGTTAAAAGGTACAGGGGTAGTTAAATTGGGGCAAAGTTGCGCATTTTTATGCTTAAGAATATTCCGTTTTAAAAATTTGCAGTCGTTCCGGAATTATCCCGAAAAAACGAAATTTCGCGAAATAGTTTTTATTTTTTTCTCGGTTTATTTGAAGAGATATTTTTAAACTAACGACATATTAACATTGCCACTTTTTCTGTTCTATAAAATGATATTACTAAATTTAAGATTCCACGCATCGTCTTTGAGCCACCATCATCAACTTTGTTTTTTTAAATGGGCGGAATATTTGGTTTTAAACCTAATACACTCGTATTCATTCTAAATACAACGACATATCACACTTTACATTTATGCGACGGTTTAAACCAAAAACCACCATCCACTATTTTTTAATTAAAAATTACGTTTTTATTCCAAACGATTTTGGAAATTTCCATTTGAAGGTAACTATGCATTCATTTATTTCTTTTACTATTCATTATTATTCCTTTTAATAATTTATTTATTTATAATTTAACTAACAAGCTACAAGAAATAAGGTAATTTACATACATTTACTTATACGTAATAAAATAAAGTATTTAATTAAATCAAACACCTCTTTTAACTTTATCGTAGCCTGATATAAAAAACGGATGCATACTTACCTGTAAATAGAAATTTTGCATTTAAGTATGAGGTTTGGGAAAAATCATTTTTGTAATGGCGAAATGGTGAATGATGATGGTTTTTCGATTCGAAACGTCGCATAAATGTAAAGTTTGATATATCATTGTATTTAGAATTAAAATACGAGTATATTAAGTTTAAAACAAATATTCCGCCAATTTAAAAAACAAAGTTGAAGATGGTGGCTCAAAGTCGAATCCTAAATTTAGTGACATCATTTTATAGAACAGAAAAAGTGGCAACAATAATGTGTCGTTAGTTTAAAAATATCTCTTCACTTAAACCGAGAAAAAAATTGTTTCGTAAAATTTCTGTTTTTGCCGGATAATTCCGGAACGTGTGCAAATTTTTAAATTTTTAAAACGGAAAATTGTTAAACATAAAAATGCGCAACTTTGCCCGAATTTAACCAATCCTGTATCTCTTACCGTCTCTGAGATCCTAATGGTGTTCCTCGAATTTCTAACAGCCTGCACTATAATTACTACCAGCGCAGCGTATAAAAATCCTAAATTAACATTTTATGGCATGTTTTATTTATCCGTACTTATTAATATTTTAAACAAAGCCCTTACTTTGCGACCAAACAATTATTATTCTCTTTATATCTATGCACTTATATTTTTAAGAATTTTTAAAAAATTGTTTGTGCTTTTTGTAGCAGGGTTGTCATTTATATTTTGCCACCTACTTTTAACTATATAACCAAGAATAGAAAAAAAAACAAGTACAAAAATTTTATACTTTTTCATCCATTATCTTCTTCAAGAAACAAATGAACATCAAAAATTTAAGAAAAATGAAGAGGTATTTTTTTTAATGGGACACCCTGTATATTTTGTCACCATTAAAAGGCCTTTTAAAAGATTTACAAAAATACCACATTTGATATATCTACCGTTAACAGTTTCGGAAATATGGCCATTTAAATCTGGGTTTAATTTCCATTACATCTACAGTCTTACCTTAGTGCCGTGGTAGGTATAATAAAAGTTATAATTACCGCTTTTAGGATTTAATGGGTCAGATATTTCGAAAACTATTAAAGATAGATTTATTATATGTGATATTTTTGTAAAGCTTTTTAAAAGAGCTTTTAATGGTGACATAACCGTATAATGTGTCCCATTAAAAAAGTTTACCTTTACTTTTCTTGAGTTTTTGATGTTCATTTATACTATTTTATGATAATAGACAAAAAGTATGAAATTGCATGTTAAAAAGTAATAGCAAGAGTGGACCTTTATTTTGGCAATATTTTGGATTTTCACTTTAAGGAAAGAACACCTTAGTCAAATTTTGCATGCAATAATTTTGAACACTAGTATAAAATATTATATTTCTTTTATAATCTGTTATGAAAGATAAGAAGCAATTAATATTGAATTTAGACTCATTATTTAAATATAAAATAAAAAAATAGTTGTTTTTGGATATTAAGGTGCTTTTATCAAACACAAGTTAGCATAAAAGTTATTCTGTAAATAAATGATAACCCTGCGATACGATATTTTTTAAAACAAATATGCAAAAGTCATTTAACTTGGCAATATTCTTAAATTTTTAACTTTTTTATTACTTTTGACAGTTTTTATTTATTTATGTATTTATTTACGGAATAGCTCCATTTAGTTTTAGTTATTATTCTTTGAGAAGTGTAACTTTTTAGAAGATGGCATTTTGACAGATGTCATTGTTAAGAAGTGAATCCTCTAGGATCAAAACTCCCTAAATCCACATTTGAACAAAAATGAGTAAAATACGCCTTAATATATGTCATATATTCCTTACCGTTCACCATACTTATTTAGTAACAAATTCCTCTGAATATGTATTAAAAATGGCATCAAAATATTACCTCAGTTTCAAACTCCCTTAAATCCGACCGTCTTAATTTTCAAATGCCTCTAAATCCATATCAGCCAATCAAAATACAGAATTCGGTATGTGTCAGCCGTGCGTCAGTGACTAAACCTTGTTAAAGCTTATTTATCCACTATACTTTGGCCACTATAAATTGATAATGAATACCTAGTAAGAAGGTCCGGTTACTGTAGTTTTAAAAGCTAAGCTTTTGACCAAACATTATGGAACGCTTGGAAGGATCTGACAGTTTTAGAATATTACAAAAATGTTTTGGAAAAATATTTAGTAGAAAACAGAGCAACCAATGACGGAGATGAAGGAGAAGAGGTGCAGAAAGATAGGGCAGAAAATATTGAGCTTTGTGAAAGAATGGAAGATGTTCCAGATTTATTAGTTTAGATTTTTAGTTTAGTTTATGTTTTTTTTATTGTTGAATTAACTTTCTAATATCATATTCAGCTTAATGCCTAAGTCGTTTATTTTGTCACCTACACATTTTTATAGGCAATGTTAGAGTTTTGTTGCGATTCTGTTCAAATATTGTTAATGTGCCAAAAATAAAGTTGGAAATTTTCTTCTTTTCTACGTACCTACCTAGTATATATTTGAAAAATAAAATTTGGTCTGTATCAAAATCCACTAAATGCATTTTAGACATTTTCATACTCCACTAAATCCATGATTTGGTAGCAAACTCCACTAAATCAAATTTTATTTTTTAAATTGTAACTTTTGGTTTATTCGGTTTATAAAATCATTTATTTTTACATTAAATTACTGAATAAATGATTATTAGAAATCCTAAAAATCACATGTCATCGTATATTTTAATTTAAGAGTTAGTTGAAATGTTTTTCCGGTTTCCTGAACATTTTGCTAAAGTGGATTTAGGGGGTTTGATCCTAGTAGATTCAAGTGTATTATTATCAAGTCTATTCCTTTAACCTATTAAACCGTTCTTAAACAGTTCTTCTTCAACTGCCCTATCTGTTATGGACGTTCGCTATCAACATAAAAATACGTATTTTATTAGGTACTTGTCTAAATACCTCCACAAATGTGAGGCCAAACCACTAGCGCAGGTTTTGCATCCATGAGTTTTTCTCCTCCCTGGACTGAAAACTTTTCCCTGAAGAATAAGTTGCAGCATACGCTATTTGTCATTTCTCATCAGATGACCCAGATATTTATGATTTCTTGTTTTTATTTTAAAGTAAATTTCCCGTTGTTTTTCAATTATTTGCAACACTTTCCCGTTGGTAATGTGATCTGTCTGATATTTTCAGTACTCTTCGATATAACCACATTTCAAAGGCAGATAGCTTTTCATTAGTTTTTCTGCCATGGTCCATGCTTCTGCCCCATACAGTAAAACAAGGAATATGTAACAGTTCTGCACAATGTTAATTCTAATTGTTTCGGATTTTTATTGTGTGTTTTATTTATTATTGTTATTTTATTTAGAAAAAAATACGCAATATGTAAAATAAAATAATATATTCAAAAATTATATTAAACTATAAAATTTTAACACTACTTTGGAAGTCCCCTAATTTCTTTCCAATATGCGTTTGTTTCAGCGCGTTCCCAGTGTCTTTCTTTCAGTTTTGTTTGGAATATTCTATAAGAGAAACAAAAAATAATTAATAAAAATTATGATATGTTAAATCTCTGCAGTAAAAACTCGTAAAAACTAATTTCTTACTTCATGACTTGGTTGTATACTTGATGTTCTTTAGGAGTTAGTCCTTGTTGTAAAACATTTAAATTTGAGTCAACAACTGTTACAGAGTCCATTCCTATAACGTGGGTATCAGGACCTTCTTGCTGTAAACTATGCCACACTGCAAGCGTTCCCAATTCAACATTATTCTCCTGCAAAAATATATAAACCTTCTATCATTATAAAATACACTAATTCGGATATATTTAAAGCACATATTCAATTTGTCTTGTCTAATATGAACTTTTGTAAATGTACCAAATTTAAGGAATCATCCACATATAACAAGATCTACTAAAAATGTTTTTAGATGTATAGAATCGTAGAAAGCTTTGATTTATTAACTTGGTGTAATTAATTCACGTACCACACACAATTTCCTGGCTTCTGCAACTACATCCTTAATATGTTGTGAACCCACATGCCATGGTCTTTCTCCACGGTTAGTCAGCAACGCTTGTCCGTTAACAGCTGCGTTTAAAACCGCCAACTTATATTGCTAAAAAATGTTTAATTTAATGATTTTATTTATTTTTGTCATGTTAAATACCAAATAAAGTAATTTTTGTTACGGAAAAAGTAATAATACTATAATTTTGAAAAATTCTAGCTTACTGCCAAGTGGTTTTATTATGTGATAGTTTAAATTTAAGTTGTTAGAACTAACACAACAAAAAAATAATATTAGATTTTACGTTCATTACAAGAATCGAAGTTCATTGTAAATTTTTGCTCTATTTATTATTTATTTCAATTCAGAAGAACCTAGTAATGTAATAACTATTAGCTATTAAAAATGGATATTATTACTTAGATTACGCATAATAATAAACAAATACTAGATAAGTCACAAATAAATACAGTTTTTACCTTAAACACCGGCAAATATTGCAGCAAACTGTCATCGATCATGGTCAATCTGGCATAGTTCAAAACAGTGTCGAATTTAACAGGACTTTTTTCAGCACATTCTGCCAAAACTCGTAACGTACAACCAGTGATGCCGATAAATTTAGTTTTACCAGAATCGGCGATTTCTTTCAGAGCAGGCAACGTCTCGTTTACAATTATGTCCATGGAGGATGCAAAATCGATATCGTGAATCTAAATACCAAAAATATATTTGGATTAATAATGAAAATAACACCAAAATACTTTTTAATCTACAATTTCCGTATGATGCACAGGGTTTTTATTTATATTTTGCCACCCACTTTTAACTTTAACCAAGAAAAAGCGAAAAACAAAATCCTGTATAAGTTTCATACTCATAATTTCCATTACATCTACAGTCTCAGCTTAGTGCCGCCGTATGTAGGTTTAATAAAAAGTATAATACATATATCTACTATTTTTCACATTTAAGTAGTCATATTTTGAAGACTATTAAATCCCAGCATGTAAACATGCGTGACTAATACTGCTTGTTTTGTTATTCTATTACACGCCGATGTACCAAAACTGCTTGCTCAAGCAGTATACGTATCAAATGTAGTATTTTTGTAACGCTTTTTAAAATATGTTTTTAATGGTGACATAATATACAGGGGTTCCATTAAAAAAGTTTACCTACTTATTTTTCTTGGTTTTTGATGTTCATCTGTTTCTTTTTATGCTCAAAAGATAATGAAAAGTACAAAACTTTTATACAGGACGTTTTTTCTATCCTTTTTGGTTAAAGTTAAAACTGGGTGGCAAAATATAGATCAAAACCCTGTACAAGTACAGAGTGAAAAAACATTACAACTCTGTAGTTTTACCTGTAATACGTCAACATAGTCAAGCTTCAATCGTTTTAAAGACAGTTCAATGCTTTCTTTGGTTTTTGCAGCTGAAAAATCGAATCTTGCTTTTATGTCTTGTTCATAACGTGCAACTTTTGTTGCTATGTAGTAAGCTTTTCTTGGAACGCCCTCCAAGATCTAAAACATATACCTATTTAACTAAAATTTAAAATTTTTAGGGCCATATCATCATGCTATATTCAAATTTAGACGTAGATTGACTTCTTTATTTATACTAGATCAAACGCGTCGAATTTCGAGAGGTCTCGCAGAATATTAGCGCATTTACCATCCTGTGGAAAAAAATTAGAGGTTTAGAGTGTTTAGATACCTCAGTAACCAGATGATTAGTTTAAAAAAGGATCATGTAAGTTGTTGCAGTACAAATCTTTTACGAACATTAGTACATGGTTACAAAATTAGTCGTCGTCTGTCATTAAAACAGGCGCACAACTAGGATTTTAATTTTTTATAAAACATTTTAATTATCTAAAAAATAAGACACGGGACCCACACCAAACATTATACTTCTGGCCCAAAGAGGAACACTTTGGTAAAAACAATTTTTATTTTGGAATTTGCGAAAAAAGTTACTTTTTTTTAGTTTGGTTAGTTTTTAGTTAGGTTGTATTTTTTTCGTGAATTGGATCAATTTTCTTTTTCGTAAATTAGCTCAAATTTTATCGACAAATATCAAATTTTATGAAAGTACCTATATTTTTCAAAAACTATAGCCACTTGAAATTTTTTCACTCACATTACTTTATGCGAGACTCTCTTTACAAGGAAAAGGCAGAGTTTTTGCAAAATTAAAGATTTTTGTCGATAAATTTTGATCAAATTTACGAAAAAAAAACATACAAAAAACTATTTTTTTTACAAATTCCAAAATAAAAATGTTCTTTACCAAAGTGTTTCTCTTAGTATCAATAGCATCTAGTATAAATTTGGTGTGGGTCCCATTTCTCAGTTTAAAGATAAAATAATTTTAAAATCCTAGTTGCGCCCCTGTATTAAAAACCGTATTGCCAATCTTCGAGATATAAGACATTTATTGTCGATGTTACTTACCCTTCCCAATACCTCTTCAGATTGACCTTGTCCGTAGTACGGCGCTGTATCAATGTAATTTATTCCTTTTTTTAACGCATTAATCAACGTCTCCCTCCATTTTTCAAAATTTGTTTGGCTAAATAAAAAATAAAAAGCAAAGAATATAATGTACAAAAAAATTTTGCTAATCACCGGTCATCTTGGTTTTTCTTAAAATTTGACGTAATTAAAATTTCTCTGAACCACAAAAAATAAAGTTTAATTTTGACTTTTCAACATAGACTGAGATTTTTGAAGATTCAGCTATACAGCGTGTCCAGTAACTTAACCGACGAACTTTAAGGTGAGATTCTACAATGGAAGTTGGGAAAAAAACTTTGAACATTGTCCTAAACGTCTTAGTTTTGGTTAGTTTAATTTTTTTAAATTATCGTTTTAGTAGTAGTATTATACCAATTCAGATTTTTAAAAAATTTAGGGGTTGCCTCCTATGTACCAGAAGACATTTTTCAGCATACAAGAAAAAAATAATTTTTACCAGTGTCGTTCATGAGGGGTTTAGGGTAAATATTTTTAAGAAAAAAATGCTACGCCACTGCATTTCTCTAATTTTTTTTTAGTTTGGAACAAATTTAATATTTTCAGTTAAAAAGACCTGTTAAACCCCTCGCGGGCAACACTGGTAATTTTTTTGGTATGCCATAAAATGTCATCTGGTGCAAAGGAGGCAATCTCCATTTTTTTAATACGTAAATTGGTATAATAGTTATTATAAAAAAACAATATTTTTTAAATTTTAACCCCTGTACTGCCCCTAGTACAAAAACGAAGACTTTAGGATATATGTTCATATGTTTTTTTCTTATTTTCCATTGTAGAACCACCTTTTTAAGTATGTCGGTGAAGTTACTGGACAACCTATATATGAACAATCATATTCAGTGTGTGTAATACCTGAAAAAATCACATATAATTATTGAAGCCAAAACATAACAAGTAGTACAAGTACAAGAAGTTTCGAAATTACAATTATTCACATTTTTGTGGCTGTGTGTGGCTTTGATATTCTTATGTTTATTGGTATTTTCATAGTAATTGGTAGGAAAATATATACGACAAAAACAGTTTCCTAATCCAAGGACTTGCACTCCCTAATTATTATGATACTTACTTAAAAAGATCACTAAATACCGCACCTCCAAACGAAATTTTTGATACTTTTAAGCCGGTATTTCCAAAATTATTGTAAACCATTTTTCTGACTTCGTTTTCATCATGAAATCCTGGGACGAAAGTTTCAGATAAAATTCCAGACATTTTTGCTATTCTATTAGGGTCAGCAAAGAGGCAACGTAATCTAAGTTTTCAGCAGAATTCTGCTAACTACTTTTGTTTGTTTGTTTAAGTAGTTGTGATAACAAATTGCATAATACTGCATTTATATTTAAATTACCCATTGATAATATTGTTGTTCAAGTTGGTATGTTAATATTAGTATTTAGTGGCGTGAACAAATGCAAATATAATTAAGAATACTTAGCTATACAGGGTGCTTGTCAATAAGATGTTGATATTAAGTATGTGAATCCTTAGGTGATTTTAAGAAAAAAGTTTTAATAAACCGATGTCTGAAATGTCTTTAGCTTTTAAGATTATAAGAGGAAATTATAAAGTTCCCAAAAAGCTGTAGCGTACCCTATCTTTATTTAAAAATATTTAGATCACCCGCTTGAACGCCATTTAAAGAGATTAAAAAAATGTTGTGTGTCAGAAAATGCCACCTATTCAATGTCTTTTTTATATTTCATACAATTTTGTAAAATAACTTTATGGAGAGGATTACATGGTGGTGGTAAAAAACACATTGATATTTATATGCATTTCTTTTTTAACGTAAAATATTTTTGGAAATACAAAAAGTAAACTTAACAAAAGAGAAATAATCTTTGCAATATTTTTTTCTTATCTATAAAAGGTTAAGTACCTAAAAAAATAGTCGGAAAAAACTTAAATTAAGTAAAAAAAATCCCTTAATACAGTTTTGTCCTATCTTCAATATTCAAAAACTAAAAAATATTTGTTTAATACATAACCTTTCTTTTCAGTCACTAGTCCGGCTCCATAATATTTTTTTAAATCTGAAACAATATTTATATTAATTTTTTTTTACATTTTTTTAATTAACCTCGATTTGTCCCATTGGTTTAAGATCTTCAGCAACCTGGAAATTACATCCAGTCGTCATTAATATGTCTTCAATTCCAACACCATCCGCTATTTCCATGAGAGTTAAACCGTTTTCCTTATCTACCGAAAACACACCTTTTTCTGTTATTATTAGATCAACTACTTGCTTTCCTAAAATAAAAATTATAAGCAAACAAAAAAATTGGTTTAAAAGGTCAGTAACCATTGTCACGCTATTGACAAGCAACTATTTGTTTTTGTATACTGGGTTAGTAAAAAGTACTGCAATTCTTAAATATTTTTAAAACCGCTAAAGCTACATATAATAATAATAATAATAATAAT